>CM047805.1:27457760-27620260 GCA_026214975.1 Gentiana macrophylla
AGCCGAGCGCACTCATGGAATTCATTTGAAATATTCGTTTTGTGTTTTCAAACGACATTAATTTGTCGTTTGTTTCAATTTTTAAATCACATTCTTGTTTATCGATAATTTCAAAGGCATTTATAGTTAAGGCATTTATACTCCCATGAAAGAAATTCTACTCATTGTCAAATTTAAATAATTAGCAATACTACTATCATAGAATCTTACATTATACTATCAAAAATTACACTAGAATATCAAATAAAAAATTATAACACTATGATAAATTACTTCTAAATGCCCCATCATACATTTAATATTACCATACATGAATTGAATTCAAACCCAACAATAAAATAAGTCACTATTGAACATGAAACATGACGATCTCTAAATTATACATGAATTTTTGAATTTTACATGAACATCAATAAACCATAAACCCTAGGCTATTAATTACATATTACTAATGTTCATACATATCCATTCGAATTATAAGATTCATACATATCATTTCGATTTCTAAAAGCACTTCATCATACATACATATAATCATACAATATATGAATTTGAATCTAAACCCTAAACCCTAAACCCTATAACACCGTTGAATCCCAATCGAACAAATAACATGATATTCATGGTGACATAAACCGTAAAAATCATGTCACAATCAAATAACAAAATTTAATAGGATTAGCCCATTAATTCGAATCAAATAACAAAATCAAATAGGATATGAATTCAAATCATATGTATGATTACCCAACAAAATCAAATAACAAAAACAAATAACGAAATCAAAAACGGAATTGGAAGAGACTATAAAAAATAAAAAACCATAAACACTCACATTAGGTGCTTGTAAGCTCTGAGAAGACGAAGGATTAGCCATTGAAATCGTCCAAATTTGCTCTGAGAAATGGAAGGATTGAACTGCTGTAAATCGTCCAAATTCGGCTGTTTTACTCCGTTTTTTCAGAGGTTTTCTTGAAATGGCTGTGAAATGGTTTGAAATGAGGAAAAAGGTCTGATAAGGGTTTGAAAATGGACGTTTCCGTCCAAAATGAATGTATCCGTCCAAATTTGGACGGTGTGTCCTCTGTTTGGACGGAGAGATCAAGTGATACCGTCCAAATTGGGATGGTTTTAGTGTTTTGGACAAAATGGATGAAACCGTCCAAATTCGGACGCACCGTCCAAAAATGAACGGAATTCGTCCCAATTCGGACGGTTCGTCCAACATTCCGACGGTTTCCCTCCATATTGCCCATTCAATTTATTGGGACGAAATGCATCCAAATTTGGAGGTTTTGATCAGATTTGGACGATTTCTCCAAATTCCGACGTGAACCCTAAAAACGCCTAACTGCTCGACTGAGAAAAAATGCCGAGAGGCAAAAGGGCCTGATTTTCCAATTTCCCTTCATTTTTCTGGCAAGCCCATTTCATTTGCTTTTTTCTTTTTTCTTTTTACTTTTTAATTTGGATTTCCACAGAGTATTTCCAAACTTTAATTTACGAATTACTTCACCTTTGTGAAAGGAAAACAAAACCTTCAACTTTCAACCATGTCTCTTAAAAAATTTATGAAACTCCTGGATTATATATATACTTCAGGACAAATTCATAAATAGCAAAATTCATAATAGATATTTTTCAACGGATTTTTAATTAAAATGACACATTTTATTCTACTCACACTATTAATATTTTTCGTTCTTCTCCCTCATTTCTAAACTCGCATATTTTATATTAAGATATACCTCAAAAGAAAAATCGGATAAATTTTTAAAAATGATAAAAAAAAAAGACCTTTTTTTTTGTTGCATTCTCTTCACTTCGATACATCATTTGATATAATTGTATCATTATTCATGTGATTCACGGTCGAAATTCACATTTACTAGTGAATTTCGAACAACGGTAAATTTTCATAGTAAAACAGTGAAATTCGACAGTCAAGTTCAGAAATAATGTTAGAACGTGGTCTTTGTGCTTTTAAAACAAAAACATTAAATATATATATATATATATTTGGTGAGTTAGACATAGAGATATATAAGTCTTTATAAATAATGGATAATAGATAAATTATATACATTGAGATAAATTTTATATATATGAAATGATTTTGGTAATCATTAAACACCATAAAATTTGTTGAGAAACAAATACAATTTATCTACTATTCATTATTTTTAAACATTTATATATTTCAATGTATAATTCACCACTTTTTTTTTTGTTCATGTTCTTTAGTTTAAAAATCTATGAAAATTAAGAATATGCGAGATAAAAAAATGAGGGAGTAAACCTAAAAATGTTGATAGTGTAAGTATGATAAAATGGGTAATGAGATGCGCATTTTTTTAAGACGTGTCTTGGGGGCCGTTTGTTAAATATGAATCTAAAACATGAAGTCTGAAATCTGAATACAATAAGTAGCTAAAATCCGAAAATAATCAGATCGTTTGATAAATCTATTCATCTGAAATCTAAAATGTTTATGTTTATTATAATATCCTTACTACACTTCTATATATTAGAAAAAAACATAAAATGCATATTAAAGATACAAATTAATATAATTGTAGTACCACACACATACACATAGGGGTGTAAACAAGTCGAATCGAATATAGTATTCTTTTAAACAAGCTAAGCAATTGAAAATGTCTCGAGTTCGAGCATGAGTTTTCGAACTCGAGCTTGAGTTGAGATTAAAGGAAACGAGTCTCGAGATATTAACAAATAACTTGTTTCATTTACGATCTCTACACACACACACACACACACACACACACACACACACACACACACACACACACACACACACACACATATATATATATATATATATATATATATATATATATATATATATATAGTGATTGATGTCTTCTTTTGTTAGTGGTGTCTCGCTATATGGTGTTCTTGAGTGAATTTTTTTGTTGTCGCTTTGTGTGAAGTGATGATCTATTATTTTTGAGTAGTATTTGTCTTGTCATTCGCCATTTTGTAGTGGAATACTTTTCTTTGAGTTGTCTTTTGTTGTTTTGTGATGAAATGACTTTTATTTAATTTTAGTGATGTCTTGTTTTGTGATAAGTATTTTGTGTAACTTTGTGTATATTATAATGTATATAAATATATGTACTTGTAGATATATATATATATATATATATATATATATATATATATATATATATATATATATATATATATATAAGGATATGTTAATAAAATAAGTAATTAGCTTAGCAAAACTTAGGCTGAAAAAAAAAGATTGTTGATGTATGTTGGATAAAAGATGGCCGGATAAAAACACACAAAGAAAACGAATTTGCATTCAGCGATAAGCAAGAGTTGAACATCTGGAAATTTTACAAAGGCATTCAGATGATACTTAGAAACTGTTTAAATCCTAACAATAAACAAACATTTATCAACTTAACTTGAATTTACAATATAACAATTTTATCTATTTTGCCATTTATCTATCTTTTCAAATTTTTATCTTCTATTATACGAATGCCTCGAGGACATAAATAACAGTATCGGATCATGTGAAGTGTTGACCCATGTCAGTTCCCCCATAGACATGGCCATCGCGATCTGGAATGTAGGAAGTTTTGAAGGGTGATGGTTTACTTACAAACTCTAAAAATGATTATGAGGGTTGTATATGCTCATCAATATGCAGACCCATGCCTGAAATGGGCTCGTATTACCTCTTGTAAGCCACTAAAACAATTTCATAGTATGTGGTTTTTTGAAGGCCTCATGTGGATGGTTTGTTGGGCCATATATGAAGCACTCAAAAAGAACCAAGTCAGTCTATTTATGCATCTCATTTAACCACTTTAACAAGCCTATTGAGAGCTGTGGGTTAATGCACTTGCAACCCATCCCAATAAACAAAGACAGGGATATAAATATATATATATATATATATATATATATATATATATATATATATATATATATATATATATATATATATATATATATATATATATATATATATTTATTTAAAATTTTTTTGGAGGTTATAATTTTTGAAAACACTAAAATTTAATTATATTCTACGATGGTTTAGGATTTTTTATTTTTTATTTTTTATTATTGTTTCATAAGTTGATTAACGAAATATCATGTGGATCAATGACCTACGAGAGAGAATACGAATGATTTATTGGGGGTTTATATTAATTGGTACCACATTTTTATTTCCGGAACCATGACCACTCTATGTACTCCTACATAAAAATTTATTTAGAGCATCATGATTATTTTTCATTAAAATAACGTCCGTGGTATTGATGTTACTTTTTACAAAAAATAGGGTTAGTGGCACTGAACGTTTATTCTAAAAATAACGTCAGTGACACTGACGTTATTTTCTAGAACTAACGTTCAGTGGATTTAACGTTCATAGTGTAGTGTCGAAAGTGAAGAAAAAAATACATGTGTGGTGCCGGAAATAAAATATAATAAAAAGGGGGCCGGAAGCAATTTGTGCGATGTCAATAGAACCCCATTTTTTAGTTGTGACATATATTTTTTTTAGTGGCTAGACGGGTTATAAGGCTAATTATCTGTTAGATTGGTAGGTTGGTGGGCCTGATATACATGTATATGAGGGAAAAAAAAAATAAAAAGGGTTGGATGGGCTTTAGCCCACCTTTGCCATATACTACCTCCGTCTTGCACATAAATATCTCGGGTTGAATATACCCATTTTGGTAAGCTTATTTCTGACCCACATGAACTAAACATCTTGTATACTTCAAACCATGATTTTAGGCAATTCAACATCTTGGTGGAATGATAGATTCTATGATGCAACGATTATATTAATATTGTTTCAAATGACATACTTGATACATTCTTCCTACACCGGTTGCATTATAAAATTTGTCTGGTGGAAGATGCTTGTACATAAGGAATGAGGATTTGCTCGAGTTATTTACCTTATTTATGTCTTCCATCCATATGTATTAGGACAACTATAACGTTTTTAAAAAAAATAAATATGAAAACAATGGATAGTACTACCTCCGTTCTAAAATAATACATCCGGTCCAAAATATAGGATGACTTATATTTTGGACCGAATGTAGTATAAGTCCTCTTACGCTTTTAGTTTTGTACCACAATATATATCATTCTACATTATCAATACAACATTAATTGTTGATGTTTATTATCCACTTTTGTTTTGTTTTGTTTTGGTTTTTTTCATTTTTTCTTTTTTGGGACATATAATTACATCATACACATTATTTCACAAAGTTTTTGGAGCAATTTTCGTATTATTCATCTTTCTCGATAAAGACTTTATTTAATAGTAGGACAACATGGAAATTAAACCAGAGATTACAACTATATAGGATAGAGAAAAATAAACAGAGACTTTATTTAAGTTTATTGTCATTCAGAGACTTTATTTAAGTTTTATTGATTCTTCAGAAAGACACCCGAGTAATTAGGTTTCTTTTCGGAGCAAAAACTTGAACCAACCAACTGCCATCTTTGGCAACCTTTCCAGATCAGCGTTGAAGTCGATGAAGTTAATACCAAATCGAGAATGAAATCCTTCACCCCATTCCAAATTGTCATGTAGTGACCATGCATAGTATCTTTTCACATTAACTCCTTGCCTGTAACAAAAATTAATAAATTACTATTTAGACCGAAACAATAAAAACTCGCTTATAATTAAGAATAAAATCATGAATTCAGGGAAAAATACTTACTCAATAGCCTCTTTCACTTTGCTAAGGTGCGAGTAAAAGTAAGATACCCTGTGAGTGTCTATTAGGGACTCCCACAAAGACAACTTATCATCAATCAACTCATCAACACCTGCATGTATGTGTACACAACATTTTATAGTTCGTGTTCTTGATATCAATTTGTCTAATTTATTATTAAATGATTAAGAAATAATTTCAACATATATCTCATTGTTATTGCAATAAGTATTTTCTCATTCATTTTTTACCATTCTCAGTGAGGTAAAGCAATGGATTTCCATAATGTTCCTTGATAAAGAGCATGAGATCAAGATATCCTTGCGGATAAACGAAAAGCCAATCAGAGCCAGCCTGCAAATTTACAAAGTCAAATTTAGGAGCTATTTATATAATTATAAAAATGAAATCATTTTAAATGAAAAAAAAAAAACAAATTGAATGCCTTGCCTGTTCACCAATAGGAACACCATCCCTTTCAGCTGCAATGAAGCATGTATTAGAAATAGACTAATAATGATATAAAGTATGTATATTAGGGCTCTATATCATAAATTATAATAGGATTTAATTAAAAGTCTGTGCTTATAAACTCACTCAGTGAGATGGCTTGTGAATCTGGGTTGAACCAACTCCTTGTACCTGGTGGAACATTCTTTGAATACCTTGAAGTATAATAGTTTAGACCCAAGAAATCATATGATCCTTTAAGGTCGATCGATTGTTCCTTATTGAATTCTGGAAGACGAGATCCAAGAAGTCTCCTCATGCTTTCGGGATATTTCCCATGTGTTACGGGATCCAGGTACCTGAAACGTCATTAGTTAGCACGGATCAATGTTGTCTTCATATATAATGTCACTACTAACAAGACAAAGTCTCATCCCTGCTTAAAGCATCTTAAGCAGGGATGGGACATATAAACTACAACTTGGTGTCTTACCATCCAAGCATGAAGTCAATAGCTCGCCGTGTAGCATCTTTGTCTGCTTGGGTATCAGAATAAGGATAAGACCACATAACCACTAAGGTAATTCCAATTTTCCCTTTTTGTTCTTTCTGCATACGCAACGATATAATTAAAAATCAGCTCCCAGTTGAATTATCATCTTTTTCAAAATCTTAAGCTGATGTGAAGGTAGATAATTAACATTTTATATATCTCCATGTGCCCCTCAAGTGTGGGCATGTAAGATGAGAGATATAGGCCCAACACTTGATTAGATATACATATTTTTTGGAAAACTGTGTTTAGAGCGGGATTTGAACCCATGACCTCTTGCTTTGGTACCAAATATGAACTACCATGCTTTGGAGCGGGGCTTGAAGGCTCCTCCTGCTCTGATACCATGTTGAACTACCATCTCTCCCAAAAGCTTAAGCTGATGGGGAGGTAGATAATTAACATTTTGTATACCTCAATACTCCCTTCTAAAAATGATCTGATAAGAAAGAAAAAAAAACGAAAAGTTGATAAGAAGACCTGATATTTTTGCCTATATAGTTTCACCGTAGCAGAATGAGCTAAAAGCTGATTATGTGCAACAATGTAGAGCTCTCTGGTTGGATTGCCTTCTTTAGGTATGGGAGTGTGATCGATTTCATACGTAGACGTGGCTGCGATTGCTGGAAGCACACCTTTCATAGCATTCCTGACTTCCAGATTAGTTTCGCCTCTGCCAGGTGCCATGGTACCCAGCTGATAACCTCCAACAGATGAGGCAAATGGCTCATTCAATGTAACCCATGTTTTCACCCTGTCGCCAAATTCTCTAAAGCAAAGATCCGCGTAATCCACAAAATCAGCCCTATTTCCAAGATTGGAAAACTTTAATTCAGTATATGGGATTAATTTAAGTTGAACATAGATAACTAATTAAGATATTTTGAATGAGAAAAAATAAAATTATTAGTTCTTACACAACTCGTTCACTCAAGAAACCAAGGTACTCATTTTCTAAATCATCTGGGAGATCCCAATGGTAGAGAGTAATCATGGGCTCTATACCTAAGTAAAACAAAAATGCAAAAACAATTATCATTTCCGATTTCAAGAACTGTTTGTATGCGCGTGTGTGTATATGTATACCATTTGCCAAGAGCTCATTTATGAGGTTGTTATAGAAATCCACTCCCAACTTGTTTACACCAAGTTCTTCACCATTAGGCCCCTTAGTTCTGCGTCCCCCTATAAATACACACGTTTAAGTAAGTTTATCTTAAATATGTATTGATGAAGTTGAAATTTCATAACACAAAAGAAAAAACGTTTATGAATTACCAGGCAAAACTCTAGACCAAGATATGGAGAATCTGTAGGAATCCCAACCCATATCCTTCATAATCCTCACGTCCTCCTGGATCGATCATACAAATCGTTCAGTAGAATTTAGATGAATTTGAAACTAAAAGTAGATGAATAAAGGTTTAGAAGTAAACTAATTAACCTGGTAGCGTTTATAGTGGTCAATAGCATTGAGTCCATCAGCTTCAATAATCTCTGTTATTTTCAACTCAAAGCCAACAAGTTAGATCATAGCACCGGCCAGTGGCGGACCCAGAACATTTTTTTTCAGCGCGGTCCGTAAATATTTAACACAGTAAATAATTTTTTTCATGGGGTTCGAAATATTTTCTTTAGATAAAATGTAAAGTATTTTTATTTTTAGCGGTATAGTGAATTTATATGTATAAGGTAGATCCACTGACACGGAAGACACGGATACGTACGGAAACATCGCATAACACGACTCATAAAATTTCAGCATTAAAAAGTACGGCACGCCAACGAAATGTGTTAAGAATATGACACGGAGACGTTAGATGACACGACACGACAAATTTCAAAATGTAAAGGCACAACACGTCAGCTCCGTACATTTATCTCACAAATGTCTAATAAAAAAAGGGTCACTTCCGTACAAAACACAGAACACAAGCCACTAATGTTGTGGAAAATTTTCATATATTTGGTCGTGTTTAAAAAGTCAAATAAATAATGGTAGATTTAAAAAATGACAATAACATCCTTTTAAGTATAATTAATGCAATATTGTTTTCATTTTCTTACAATTTAATAAACAATGGTAGATTTAGAAAAACACAATAAATAGTGTTTTGGGATTGTAAGTACTACAAATAAAAAGGTATTTCTATATTTAACAACTGCCACAATTAAATAGGAACGAAAGGGATATTAAAGTCAAAACATTAATTTCTCTCTTTAATATGTATGTTTTTGCTAAGTGCGACAATTAAAAAAAAAAGGAGTATATGTTTTTGAATTTGCATTTTTATAAAACTTTCCTCAATAGCACCTTGCTTTGTGTGCAAATTGATTTTTTTCATCTGTTGTCTTCCTACTTAAAAGTATCGAAAGACTGGATTTCTGACCCTTCTTTAATTTCCATAACATGATACTAGCATATTATTATATAGCATGGATCATGTGTTTCGTGGTACTAGTCTATTAATATTATTATCTTGCATAATTATCTAATTTACTTTTTTAGAGTATATTATAATTATATAGATATATTGGTTAAGCTAGGATGTTTATACCTTAGACATGTTGGTTTAGCTAGGATGTTTATACCTTAAAAACAATGTATTTATTTGTACCGCAATAACTCTAATCGATCAGGTGAAAATCGAATATACGGGGCGACATGCGATCCTATGAAAGTCGATTCAAGATCAACATTGTGGGAAGTCGCATGTTGCCCATACATTCGATTTTCACAAGATCGATTCTTTGAAAACGATGTAGTGCACCAAGTGGCGTGAGACAACGAGTTGATCAAATTGTCATAAATAATAATCTATTTTTGATATAGTAAAACGATGTATTTTTGTATTCAAACTGTAAAAATATCATTTATGTTGTCAATATATATATATATATATATATATATATATATATATATATATATATATATATATATATATATATAGCTTTACGATCGAAAAGAAATACTACTCCGTATGTAAATATCATTTGTACACAAGGATCTATTTTCAGGATACCCACTCTTTGTAGGTGATCAGTAAATACAATAATAAAATCACATGCACCATGGTACTAGTCTGTTAATATTATTATCTTGCACAATTATCTAGTTTACCTTTTTAGAGTATATTATAATTATCTAGATATATTGGTTAAGCTAGGATGTTTATACCCGTTAAGATGTGATTTTTTTTTTTTGTAGATGCCTTAATACCTTAAAAAAAAGTCTTTATTTGTACCACAATAACTCTAATTGAACATGTGAAAATCGAATATATGTGGCGACATGCGACTCTATGAAAGTCGAATCAAGATCAACATTGTAGAAAGTCGCATGTTGCCCATACATTCAACTTTCACAAGGTCGATTCTTTGAAAGCGATTTAGTGCACCAACTGACGTGAGACAACGAGTTGATCAGCTGTTATGCAAATAATAGCCTATTTTTTTGACATTGTAAAACAATGTATTATTCAAACTGTAAAATATCATTTATGCTGTCAATATATATATATATATATATATATATATATATATATATATATATATATATATATATATATATATATATATATATATATATATATATATAGTTTTACGATTGAAAAGAAATATGTAAGTACACATGGATCTATTTTCAGGATCTCCCACTATCAATAAATACAATAATAAAATCACATGCACAGGCGTTAATGTCCTGATGCATGCATAACGGACATGGGCAGACGCAGGATCTTGATAAGGAGCAATAAATTTTTTAAAGTCAAATAAAAAATTTAAGAAGGACAAACGATATGGTTTGTACATATATTAGTGTAATTTTTTCAGATCGTGAAGCAGTTGCCTCTTGATTGTATCTAATTCCGCCACTAATAACGGACCATCATTGAGCAGAAAAAGTCCTTTTTTAATTTAAATAATAAGTCCTTTTGAAGTCATGTGTCTTATGAATTTGTCCTGGCTTAATTATTTATTACATATATATTCACTGATGAATAGAACTTCTGGTCATCACATGGGTATCATTGGTAAACACTTCTACATATACATGGCTGTTTAATTACACCCGGGACGGCTGCAGTAATTTTTTAATACGGGTTATAAATTTGTGAAATATAGATTAATTAATAGGTCAATACATATAACAATTAGTGTGTCATTATATGTAAAATATAATAATAATGATAAAACAAAAAAATGATAGAGATAAAGATCTAAAAAAAAGAAAGAAAAAAAAGAAAAAGAAAAAGACCTGGGTGATTTTCCTTGATGAAGGTATCCCAGATGCTTGGGCCTCTACCATCCACATCCACTGCTCCTTCATACTGTGCCATTAAATTAAACATAAGTGGGGATTGATTAATTATCAATTACCAATGTTTTTAAACAATTAATTTGGGTTCATATAATGCATGTTTAGTGTGAGGATAATCTTTTGTCCCTCATTAGCATGGCATACAAGTTTTTGAAAACAATTTTTGTGTCGAAAATTATACGCGAAATTGAAAGTATTATGCCTACAAACTTGCCTCCGACCCAGAATTTCACCGGACAGAGATAATGAACATTGTACACAATTCATAATTAAATTGGGAATAGAAAAGTCTGTGTGTATATATATATATATATGTCCACCTGAAAGGCAGAAGAACCAACTCCAAACACAAAGCCCTTGGGAAAGTCGGAGCGACTAAGGAAACCTGCGGCCATTGTTTTTTCTTCAACTTGAAAGTACTAATATGAAGTGTGTTTAATGCTCAAATGCTAGTGTGTGTTCTTTCTATGACACTAAAGGCCCCTATTTATAGCCCCGGGCACCATACTAAGGGTAGATTCGTCAAACACCAACGAGTTCTAACACCCATATATATTCATTGTGGATACCGAATAATGATTGGCATATACTCCGTCCATTACACATAAGTGTGGTTCTAACAATTTACACACATATTAAGCAATGCCGGCCCAACGCTATAGGGGGGCTAATGACGATCGGTGGGACGGGTCCTTTGGTCGGTCAGTCGGTCGAGACCGATTATTATATATAAATTGTTAAGGTTTGTGGGCCAAAGCCCAATTATGAAAATTAGTAAATTGTGATTGTTTTTCCACATCGGCTGTTTTGGTAGAATGTGCCGACTTAAGGGGAACGGATCCTCTACGATCTGTGATGTGAAGTCTGAGTCTTTGTCGATTATTTCAAATCAAATTTTTGCCGGATCCGTCGAAATAATTTCTTTTTTAATATGCTTCATTCCGTCGAAATTTGGACGGATCCGTCGAAATTTTGGACAGAAATGGTGCACAGCACCTTGTACCTCACCATGTATACCGTAGGGGATCCATTCCCCGACTTAAGTGACTATTTAATAGGTTTAGCATATTGTTTCTATGATGTACCAAAATTAAGATATATTCTCAATTGCTTGGCTATTGTTTTAGGTTTCAGGAGAGTTGTATCTTTTGTAATCACCATCTATAGTAATATTTTATGTTTCGCTTGTGGACTAGTCGGCACATTGCCGGAAACCACGTAAATTTTGTGTTTTGTCTTTTCTTTCCGTTGTTATTTTGCATTACAGTCGTTAAGGGCTATCGCTCGGTTTGTTTTTTTCCGAACAAACTGGTATCAGAGACAGGTTGGTTTTTCGTGTAAAGGTTTTTCCGAGCTTTTGAAAACTTAGCCATCATGACGGTAACTAAGTATTATTTTGAAAAATTTGATCGAAATGTCAACTTCCGGATGTGGCAGTTAAAGATGGAGGTCATGTTGATTCAGGTGGGCTTCGATACAGCGCTACTTGGGAAGGAGAAAAAGCCATAGAAAATGTCAGATGATGAGTTTGTTGGTCTCGACAAGAAGGCCAGGTCATGTATTTTCTGATGAGCTTTTAAGAGAGGTAGCCACTTAGGTTACTGCTAAGGATTTGTGGGAAAAATTTAAATCCTTATATATGAAGAATACTGAGGAGAATATGCTTTATTTAAAGCAGAGTTTGTACATGCTTCATATGTCTGAAGGGTCATCTATATTATCGTATTAGATAAATTTGATTCCCTGCTTATGGATTTGACTAGTATAGATGCTAAGATTGATGATGAGGATCAGACCATGTTGTTATTGTGTTTGATTCCCCAATCGTTTAAGCATTTTAGGGAAACGATGCTTTATGGTAAGGAAACTATTTCTTACAAGGAAATTAAGTCTATTTTGAAATCGAAAGAGCAGATTGATAAAGATATAATTGGAAAATTAGTAGTAGTTAGGCAGACATGCTGGTTGTTCGGGGTAGATCAAATAAGAAGGATGCATATAGTGAAAATTATGTTTTGAATCACAGGCATAAAGATTGACGTGCAATTATTGTAAAAAGATTGGGCATATCAAATATGATTGCTTTCGACTTAAGAACAAAGAAAAGCGTGAACAGAAGAAAGAGTCTGGTCAGGCCGGTTTCATTGAAGATGAGAGTGATGGAGAAATCTTCTTTCCTGATGATAAATTAAGGTCTGTTGATGAATGGATCATGGATTCTGGTTGCACGTATCATATGTGTCCTAATAGGGATTGGTTTTCCACGTATGATTCAGTTCAAGGTGGAGCTATTTCGCTGGGCAACGGCGGAGTTTGCAAGGTTGCTGGCATTGGTATGGTTAGAATCAAGACCCGTGATGGTGTTGTCAGAACACTTAAGAAAGTCAAACATGTTCCGGATTTGAAGAATAATCTCATCTCTTTGGGCACACTCCAGACTCTAGGATTTAGGTACACCGTTGAAGGTGGAGTCAAAAATTTGTTAAGTTCAAGCAGTGCTTGGACTTATTTGACACAGTGTGAAGATTTTGAAGCTTATGGAGAAAGAGTAGAGCATTTGTCCCAAAGTGGAGATTTGTTAAGGTTAGTGGGCCAAAGCCCAATTGTGAAAATTAGTAAATTGTGATTATTTCCAACATTTGGTGTTTTGGTAGAATGTGCCGACTTAAGTGACTATTTAATAGGTTTAGCCTATTGTTTTTTTGTTGTACCAAAATTAAGACAAACTCTCAATTGTATTAGCTATTTTGGCTATTGTTTTAAGCTTAAGGAGAGTTGTATCTTTTGTAATCCTCATATTTTCTATTTCGCCTATGTACTAGTCGACACATTGCCAGAAACCACGTAAATTTGGTGTTGTCTTTTCCTTCCGTTGTTATTTTGCGTTACCGTCGTTAAGGGCTATCGCTCGGGGTTTTTTTTTTTTTTTTTTTTCCTAACATAAATATATAATAACAAATAAAAATAAACTAATCATTCATCTAATATTTTTTTTTCACTTGTGACATTACACATCTTTTATGGTTTTTTATACGTGCTTTTCATTTCTAATTTAGTTACGTGTGTTGTATTGTGACTACGAAATTGGTAGTGTCACAACATTCACATTAAGGATTTGGTGTTTTGGTTTTAATATACATGCCGAGAAATTATATGTATTTGTATTTTTCTAAAAAATATGTATTGTTCCACTCAAAAAAAATGTATTGTTGGTATTTCGGAATCATGTTATCACCGTTGGACCCGAACATAAATTACAAAAGTATGTAATGATGTCTAAAGCTTTGGGAAAAAATTGGCATATAATTAAATTTTTTTTTTTTACAAAAATGTAGAATCGGAAGCTAAGCTAATCGGAGGGCTTATCCGCACATGATAGCGGCATAAAGTTCCCTGCGGGGCCTTCCCTCTGGCTTCCATTAGGGCATACACTTGTACACTGATACAAATATATAGGTACAAGTGACACCATAACAAACTGTAATTGAAAGAATGATTTCATTGATATAATAACCAATACAGTTATATGGATATATAGGTGCAAGTGTATGCCCTAATTCTAGAAGATGTACAGTAAATACTATACACACACATATATATATACTAGTATGAAAACCCGTTCAATGCACGGGGAAACGTAGAATTCAAATGGATAATATGGAAAATGAAACCACATGCTAAATATAGGCATTATGTATGAATTTAAAATGTATGATAAAGTGATGTATATAATGTATGCTTATAACACACTCAAAAAATATGTATCCTTATAAACGTTATAGTTAGTATGAGAATAGTGAATAATATATTGTACTGATAAAATATCACGTTGTTTCGGACTTTATCATATATTGTAAGTAAAAAGAAAAAAAAAACATCGAGATTTTTTGTACATAAAGCAGAAAGAACAACTAAATTTTTTATGACGTGAATTTTTTATTAACGAATACGAAATATGCGCAGCACAATTTTTAAGGGGGTTCTACTGACACACCCATTTTTACTGCTGGCACCCTATTACTCCCGGCACCACAAAAAATTACTCCGGCACCACAGTTGTTTTTAATGAACGAAATGTCAGTGACACTATTGTTTGCTATTGAAAACCACACTGACGTTGGTGTTAAAAAACGAACGTCAGTGACACCGACATTTACGTTCTAATATATATGCCGAGAAATTATATGTATTTGTATTTTTCTGAAAAATATGTATTGTTGCACTCAAAAAAAATATATTGTTGGTATTTCGGAATCATGTTATCACCGTTGGACCTGAACATAAATTACAAAAGTATGTAATGATGTCTAAAGCTTTGGGAAAAAATTGGTATATAAAATGCAGAATCGGAAGCAAAAATATTCCATTAGGGCATACACTTGTACACCGATACAAATATATAGGTACAAGTGATAACATAACAAACTGTAATAGCAAGAATGATTTCATTGATATAATAACCAATACAGTTATATGGATATATAGGTACAAGTGCATGCCCTAATTCTAGAAGATGTACAGTAAATACTATACACACACGTGTGTATATATATATATATATATATATATAAGTCTAAGAGAACGAGTAACCAAAAGCATGCAACAAATAGGTGACCTAATTTAACTCAACAACAATAGCAACTAATAACGATACTCAGCCTGTGTGGAAGAACGAGCAACTGAATGTTTCTTTTTAGAGTTCCAGGATATAAAGATGAGTATTCTTCTACTATTAGTTATTTGATATTTCTTGAGCTCTAAGATGTCTGACCTTAAATTTCACTTTTGGTGTCGTAGGATGGAGATGAGTGTTTAAAAGTTTGTATCAAAGTTTGCAGTTTTCCAGTAAGTTAAATCAGAGCCTCCACATCCTTGAGGGTTACTCAAGCCCTTCGAGGTTCCCCTTCGGAAATCGGACAAGATTAGCATGGTATTTACCACAATGTTGCATCGAGGTTACGGTAATGTAGTGAATGCTAGTTAGGTGATAATAGATCGGTTAACCAACTCTGCTTACTTTATAGAAAACAAAAATGACAATTCAGTGGATGACATGACATAATCATATGTTTATGAGATTGTTAGGCTTCACGGCGTCCCTCAAGCCATAGTGTCCGATAATGACATGAAGTTCACTTCAGAGTTTCGGAAAAAACTACAAGTTAATTTTGGGACCAAAATACAATTCAATACAACTTTCCATCCCTCGACAGATGGTCAGTAAAACCGGATCCTTTAGACTTTGGAGGACATGTGTAAAGTGTTTGTGTCCTTGAGCATAAGGGTAAATGTGTCATGTACTTGACTTTGGCTGAATTTTCATCCAATAACTTTTACCATTCCAGGTTTTCCCATAACAAAACAATATTAATCATGTGGCATTCTCCAGAGGAGTCAAGTAGGATTAACGTCATATCCCGAAGGTTTCTGGGGTGTTCTTCATATGTATCAACATTATATGCCAAACACGTGGACGACTAAAACTCGAGAATCAATCCAAAAGGACTCGTGATATTTGGTATTGATTTTGTGTCCCCTCTTTTGTACATTCAATTGTGCTCATCGGAGTCGGTTCGGGTAATATGGAAATACATTTTTCGAAAGATGATGTTTTACCGCTTTGATTTTCTTACACCAATAACATTGAAACTTGGAGAGGACGATGTTTTCAACAATCACAACGGACTCCGTGAGAAAGGTGATGACTTTACTTGGAGGCTTCGATGACGATAAGGGAAGAAAATGGGGCGGATCTCTAACACACTCTGATGTGTACATAGTTCGGCTTCAAAATATATGTCATACTAAAAATGAAAAATTTGAAAATGATACTATATATATATATATACACACACACACACACACACACACACACACATATATATATATATATATATATATATATATATATATATATATATATATATATATATATATATATATGAATTTCAATGCTATTCTTGCCAAGATTTGTCTCAAGTGGGAAGCATCATCGAAGATTGTCGAGTTTGATCAAATGTTTTTCTTATTTTGAATTCTCATTTGTTAAAAGATCGGGAAATTGTCCCGGCCACCTTCTTGCCAATGAAGGCCTTAGACTGGTTGGAACCAAGTATTGTGGCTCTTCTCCCCCTTCGCATGTCGAACTAGCCTGTTTGACGGATAAAGATAATTAAAGAAGCTTTTTTACCTAAACAAAATGCTATTATTGAAAGAAAATATAATATAACAATTCCAATGCGATTATTGAAAAAACAAAATCAGCGATTCGTGCGTTATTGCAATGGATGAAAAACAAGTTTTCCGTAAAAAACAGAACACAACGGAAATATAAAATAAAATAATATAATGAAATATTGTTTTATTGGATTGATAAATTGTACAATGAATTCTCCTTTATATAAGAGAGGTAAATAAGATAAAAGATAAGAGAATCCTCAAAAAAACAAAAAAAGATATAAGATAAACTCTTATATTAAATTATAATTAAAACATGAATCAATCTTTTAATCAAAATCTTTTTTTTTTTCCGCAGAAGACGAAAGTTTTATTTCTGAAAAACAGAAGTTACAACAGAAACTAGCCGAAGCTAGACTAAAGACGCGATCAAAAGCCGCACTACAACACGACGTAATGCCGTACTACTACGCGACCTAAACCCTGTTAAGATATAGTGTGATGTGGCAAAATCATGTGTGTCCATGTGTATATAGTTTCTATGGCTATGATGATATGTAAGTCATAAGAGAGATAAGATCTAGACTGATTGTATGAAATGGATTATGATGAATGAATGCAAGATAGCTATGGCCTCATCTTCATGAGTCTGTCATTTTCTTTACTCGCACTACACACCGGCCTAACGCCGGACAAAACGAACCAGAGCCAGCTAATAAATTGAAAAGAGGGTGCTGAATAAAAGAGAAAAAGACTCTCTGCAAAAGATGACGATCAGATACGTGAATCCTCTAATGCAACTTATTACCCGGCCAAACAAAATACAATGCTAAAAAAAATCCTACTTTATCTTGCTAGCTTCATCACTTCTTTGAAATGATTTTATCTCTAATACCGGCAGGAAGAGATCGGAGTCACGGAGATGTAATTGTACAGGACAAAAGTTAACTCTCCTTTATCGCAAGTTTGCAATTTCAATTTCTTTTCTATCGTTGCTATTTTATTTTTTCTATGTGATCTTGTGAAATTTAACAATACAATGATAATTTGTTGTCCACTCAAAATAAAAGAAATATATATATATATATATATATATATATATATATATATATATATATATATATATATATATATATATATATATCTGATGATTTGTTATATTTATTGTAACACGTTCTTCGATTGCATGTTTTCTGGATCATGGATGTCTCAGCTTGACCACGTCAAACGTCAATTGATTGTTTTCTTTATATTACTATGCCAAAAAAATATATAAATTATTGCATGAAGCCGTATACATCAGGGGCGGACCCAGCCTTATAGGGGTGGGTGCATGGACCCCACTCGAATTTCGGGACGAAGTTATTAATATACCCCTCTACTAATATTAAAAGTGTATGTGTATTATTTCAGACAGTATTTAATGTAATTATCAATTTAGCTCAATTGGTTAGAAGCTTTGTTATTTATCCATAAGTCAACAAATTCGAATCTTGGCAGATCTGGAAAATTTTCCTGGATACGCCACCGGTATACATTGTTTAATTTTGTGCATGGAAGGAAATATTTTGCCTATCCATACACCAATCTTTGGACCACAACGTGAAGGTAAATTGTCCATGCAATAATTCTCTTTCCATTGTGACGATGCTCAAAATTGACTTTACCCACGTGTCGCCTCTACATCCATATAATAATAAATAAAGATAAAAAAAGCCTTCATCAAGGGCCAGAACCCCCAATACCCGAGCTGCATGAGCTCGGTCACCATCCTCCGACACCTCCAGGCCTGTACTTGTGATCAAACATGCCCCTGCCCGACCCTATAGGTCAGCCCAAGTCCCTCTCGGACCAAACCTCTTATGCACGCAAGAATCCGAGCTGATCCCGCTCGGCTATCTTCCCCGACCACTGTAGGTCGTCCCAAACACAGAAAGTTTCAGCTAGCTCAGCTCGAGCCATCTAAGTCGGCCAGAGTCACTCCTTAATCGTATTTCCCACGAGTGTGATAAACAGATAAATATGGGAAGAATCCCTCATATTTAAGACTCTGATTCTGACTGCAAATATATCCATAGTTATCTCCAACAATTAATGAGATTAAATCGTATTTATCTTTTCCTTAGGGAACACGAAATCCAGGCCCAACAAGGACAAGGCCGATGCCGCCTTAGGGCATAACACTCCTCTATATAAACCATCCCCAATGAACTACGAAGACTTGATTCCAATACACGCATTGTATACGTAGGCAGCTTGAGATACAGTTTCTCAAGTCCAGTCTAAACCACCACCAAAACACCCCCTCTTTTTATCGTGTTCCTTAGGCTTTTTTCAGGTTGTCTTTAGGAGAATAGCCCTGGATTATCATCGACGATTTTTGGAAACGTCAAATGGCCCTGGAACGCATTGGAAACGTCAAATGGCCCTGAAACGTCAAACGTCAAATACTCCTTCTATTATCAAATTGTACGGATTACAATTTCATTTGAAATAAAATTTCAAAGCGAAAAACTACAAGTCCACAAGCATTCTGACCTAAGAACTGAGAGCTGGACTCTACGGTGGCTCGGGAAAAGCAAGAGCCAAGGTAAGAGTAGCCGCAACACGGCAAGAGCATTTGGACACAATGTCCAAGTCCCTCCGGGAAGTCCTTCAGACGGTTGTCACAGACTGCGCCCATGACCAGCTTATAAAAGCCTCGCTGGGGAGATTGTACCTTGCAAAGTCAGCGATCTGTCCCTCTGCCTTATCTACCCCCAAAGTGTAGACATGGTTTCTTCAAATCTCCAGTAAACTTTCCCAGCCCGAGGAAAATGTCCCGGCCAATCTAGGTTCCCTGCAAGTAAGAAACACTATCCAAGTACCACACTCGAGTAAGAAAGACATTCTTGCGTATTCCATGACCTTAAAGCCAGCGTCATCTAGATCCACATTAGTCATCTTAGAGATCGGCTCATGTTCCACAATCCGAGCTCAATAAAGTCTGTAGGACACACAATCTGCGCTTCGCATGTCCGGCTCGACATGCCTATGTCAACCGGAAAGTACATTGAGTCCACTTAATAGTGTGGCATCGTAATCCCGTCCACTTGACAAACACAAGAAGTCAGTATGCTAAGCCTATGAGCAAATATTTTATACGCCCAACTCCATCTTGGCACCATATTTAGAGCTTGCCCCCGAGCAAATCTTCTCAAAGTTGTGGCCTTATGCTCTCAAGCCCGACGTGCTTAAAACCGGTCTCTACCTAAGCACAACACTATGCTAAACGAGCCTTACATTGTCTCAGTAGATCTATCTAGAACAAGTCACCTCAAAAAATGGTGTATCAAGACATTACAACTTTACACCATGACTCTCTTTTACACATCTGAAAGCTTAAAGAGTACGAGGGCATTGATGTGTCGAAACAGTCCAAGTCCCCTAGTTTCGAAAAGAGCCCATGGATCTGAACCTGGTCCATACGTAAGCCCATAAATGGATAGGCCCCTCGGCCCAGCCAGTCCACCGCTTAATAGGCCGGACTAAGCCAAGCACGATCAAGCCCGCCTCGCACATCATGATTCCCGTCATGAGCCAAGGTAACATAAATAAAAGCAACAAGCAGCTAGTCTGATGCAAAGCTCTATGGGATCGACCCGCTCGCCCCTCCAGTCCGCCATCCTTCAACGCGAACAAAGCCAATGCAAGGCAACAAAGTTCATAAACAACACCCTCATGCCTCAAAGCTTCCAGCTCGCAAAGGCTCTCAGCTCGCCAACTCTTCAGCTCGGCACACTAAGACCGATCTCAGTTTGGCAGCTTCCCAGTTTTCCAGCTCGTCCAACAGCCTGTTGACAACCAACTCATGGCCCTACAAATAGTGACATCACACCCATGACAAAAAGAGGGCTCTCATCTTTGAAGAACTACATAAATTGGTCTTGACCCTTACGAGCTACGGGTATGTAGGCAGCCTTCTACGGCTCAGCTCTTGATCACAAACACAACATTTTCTTCATCCTTATTCTTGAGCGCCACCGTCCAACAACCATGGTGGGATAAATCGCCTAGCATTCCCGCAAATTCATAGCAGAGTTACATCGGAACTCTATCAGATTAGCCCAAGAGGCTGCGTATCAACTCTTCAAGTCTAGAGAACCGTGGCCGAGCTACAACTTTAGGCAGGTCTGAGCCGGCCTCCACAGGCTCGGCTGGATCTGGGGGGCTTATGACGATGCCAAAAATTGACTTTACCCACATGTCGCCTCCACATTAGCATAATAATAAATAAAGATAGAGAAAAGCCTCCATCAAGGGCCAGCACCCGAGCTGCATGAGCTCGGTCACCATCCTCCGAACCCTCAAGGTCGGCCTGTACTTATGATCAAACCTGCCCCTACCCGACCCTATAGGTCGGCCCAAGTCCCTCTCAGACCAAACCTCTTATGCACGCAAGAATCCGAGCTGATCCCAGCTCGGCTATCTTCCCCGACCTCCGTAGGTCGGCCCAAACACAGAAACTTTCAGCCAGTTCAGCTCGGGTCATCTAAGTCGGCTAAAGTCACTCCTTAATCGTATTTCCCATGAGTGTGAGAAACAGATAAATATGTTAAGACTCTGATTCTGACAGTCAAATATGTCTATAGTTATCTCCAACAATTAATGAGATTAAATTGTAGGTATCTTTTCCTTAGGGAACACGAAATCCAGGCCCAACAAGGACAAGGCCCAAGCCGCCTTAGGGTATAACACTCCTCTATATAAACCATCCATAAGGAACTACGAAGACTTGATTCTAATACACGCATTGGATACGTAGGCAGCTTGAGATATAGTTTCTCAAGTCCAGTCTAAACCACCACCAAAACACCCCTATTTTTATCGTGTTCTTCAGGCTTTTTGCAGGTTGTCTTTAGGAGAATAGCCCTGGATTATCATCGACGATTTTTGGAAACATCACATTGCTATCACGTTCTATTTAAAGGACCATTTCTATCACGTTAAAAAAATAAAGTGTCAAAAGTGATTGTATATTTTATCCTGATCCGGTTATAAGTATGATTTTGTGATTCAGAACCAATCACCAATAAAATTTAAGGATAACATAATTTATAACCTACAACTACTTGGCCAACAAATCACAATAAAATAAAACAATAATAATAATAATAATAATAATAATAATAATAATAATAATAATAATAATAATGTTTTAGTTATTTCCAATAGTATCCTCAACACGCCCCCTCAATTCCATGAGAAATGATTGAACACGGAGATTGGACTTCAAACTTTCAAAACGAGACTGAGCCATTGGTTTGGTGAGGAGATCGGCTAACTGATCCTTCGAAGTAAGAAAAGAGACACCGAGTTTTTGGGCAGCAAATAATTCGCGGACGTGGTGGAAGTCGATCTTGATGTGTTTCGTGCGGACGTGAAACACCGAATTGTGATCAAGATATGTGGCGCCAATATATCACACCAATGAGTAGGTGGGGAAGACAAGTGAACCTGTATATCACGAAGAAGATTGCAAAGCCACTGAATTTTGGCAGCGGTGTTAGAAAGAGTCTTATACTCGACCTCAGTGCTACTCTTGGAAACGGTGAAATGTTGTTGGTATGCCAACTAATTAGATTATCCCCAATGAAGGCATAATATGCCCTGACAGAACGTCGATTATCATTGTCAGCAGTTTAATCAAAGCCAGAACAATCATGGAGCGTAAGAGGGGATCGGCGAGAGGAAAAGAGACCATCTGAAATATTGTGTTTGAGATACCGAATAATACATTTAACGGCAACCCAATGAGCCTCAGTAGGCGAATGCATATACTTACTTACCTTGTGAACCGCAAAGGGGATATCATGTCGGGTAAAGCTAAGATACTGCAAACCGCCAACAATAGTGCGGTAAATAGACGGATTGGCACATGGAGGTCTATCATCAAACGTAAGTTGAGTGGAGGCCGACATAGGTGTCTGACATGGCTTGGCCTTGTCTAGAGAGGCACGCTGAAGAATCTAGAAAATATACTTGTGCTGAGTGAGAAATAAGCCATCGTAGGTGAGAAGCACCTCAATACCAAGAAAGTATGATAGAGATCCAAGGTCCTTAACCAGAAAATGCCATCCAAGATAGGAGATAACCTGCTCAACAAGAGAAGAAGAAGATCCAGTAAGAATAATGGCATACACATAAATAAGAATAAAGACACGAGCACCATCATAAGAGTAGACGTATAAGAAGGTGTCAGCCTTGGATCCAACAAAGCTGAATTGAGAGATGATGCCAGTAAATTGAGAAACCTAAGCACGAGGGGCCTGACGAAGGCCATAAAGACTGCTGTGAAGACGGAAACATAATCAGGAAAATCTGGGTGCCCAAAACCCTGTGGATACTGTATTTGGACAGGCTCAGATAGATGCCCATAGAGAAAAGCATTCTGAATATCCATCAGCCAAAGAGACCGACCCTGTGAAACTGTAAGAGAAAGATAAACATGAATGGTGACCGGTTTGACAACCCGGACTAAAAGTGTCAGTGAAATCATTGCCCTCAGCCTGATGAAAACCCTTGGGCACAAGGCGAGCCTTGTGACGCTAAAAACGACCATCTCTATGATGTTTAATTCTGTAAACCCATTTATTCCCAACAATATCCATACGAGGAGCTGGAGGAACAAGATCCCAGTTGTGATTGCACTGTAACGCATCAATTTCCTCTCTCATAGAATTACACCAATAGGGATGTTTAGAGGCTTTGGTATAGGAAGTATGGTCCAGGAAGTCGGTGGAGGCAACAAGAGCTTTGAGAAGCAGGTACCGGATAAAGTCAAGCCGGGAGATAGGTTTAAGAGTGTTGGTCTTAGTGAGAGTAACCATCATGTGAGTAGGAGCAGGGGGCTCGGGGACGACTTAGGGGAGCTCAAGGCCGAAGATAAGAAAGGAGAGGACTCAAGGGAAGGAGCCGGAGGAGGGTCTGCCGGAATAGAATGAGGTGGCGGTGGAGTAACTATGGAGGGGCGGGTTGGGAGACCGGATGAGGTACATTGAGTGTCTCTAGAGTAGGTTGGAAGGTAGAGGACTTGTACAGAAACACCGATTCATCAAACACCATGTGGCGAGCAATATAAGTACGACCAGATCCAATATCAAAGCATTTCTAGCCGTGGTTAGATGGACTATATCCAAGGAAGATGCAAGTTTTGGAACGGAAATCAGTTTTATGATGATTATAGGGACGGAGATATATAAGGCCAACACACACAACCAAAGAATCGAAGGAAGTTGTAACCAGGGAGGCGATGGTGGACCATTTTGAAGGGGACATGTCACGAAGGACCGGGGTGGGAAGGCGATTAATAATGTAGGTGTCAGCGATAAAGGCATCCTCCCAATAAGGAAGGGGAAGGTTGGACTGAGGAAGAAGAGAAGTACCGACTTCAACAATTTGATGGTGACGGCGTTCAATAGCACCAACTTGTTCGTGGGTATGAGGGTAAGAAAGACGATGCCGGATCCCAAGAGAAGTAAGTAGTGTGGAAACATGACGGTACTCACCACCCCAATCAGTTTGAATAGATTTTAGTTTAGTGTGAAATTGGCGTTCAATCATAGCAATAAAGTCGGGAAAAATTGTTTGAACAACAGATTTATTTTTCAGAGGGTAAAACCATAAATATTTTGTAAAATCATCCAGAAAACTAACCTAGTAACGTGAACTATAAATCGAGGGTTCAACACAATGACCCTAAACATCGAAATAAATTAAGTCTAAAATAGCAGTAGAAGTAAATTCAAAAGTACATAACGGAACATGATGACTCTTAGCTAACTGACATGGGGCACATACAACATATGGTTCTTTATTTGGAAAGACAATAGAAATACTGTGTAAAGTTTGACGGAGAACGGAGTAGGAGCAATGACCAAGACGCTATTGTCGCGTGGTGGAGGAGGTGAGGGAGGTGGCTAGAGCTTGAGCTGAAGGTCGGTGGAATTGAATGGAGAAGTGGTAGAGTCCATCTTTGACATGCCCCCTATGATGGACGTGGTCTGAGTAATCCTCCACAAGAAAGTAGGAACCATAAAACTTAAAATAAACTGAGTTATCAGAGGAAAACCTATGAACATATAAGAGATATAGTTAACGATTACATTAGATAAATAAAAGGACTGGCATGGAGAATTTACAGAGGAAGTGACATAGTGAGAAATAGTCAAACTTGTACTGTCGCCTACACGAACCTTTTTGGGACCGTCATAAGGTTTAGATGATAAGTTGAGATTGCGGAAATCATTGGTGAGGTGGTGAGTGACACCGGTATCGGAAATCCTATCTGAACCCGGCTAAGAGTAAGGATAAGCAGCAAATGCCTGTGGTGGGTAGGGTGCAAGAGGACGTGGAGCCGATGGATGCGGGTACTTAACGGTAATAGCAAGTCTGAGCGGTGTGACCAATTTTTGCACATCTTTGATATTAAGGGGCTGGTTCACCGGAGTAATTATTTTGATATGGGGGGCGAGGAGATCCACACCCATGACCTCGCCTCCTACCTTGATTGTTGTTTGAGCCACGTCCCGTGTTAGGCTAAGAAAGGGAATTAGACGGGCCTACAAGATTGGGGGACGGTGGTGTTTGCAGCGGCGGCTGGAGTTCCGGACGACCGGCTTGTGGTGGAGCAGCCGTGGTTCAGTAGTCAGGATAAGGGCGTATACTTCATCAACGGAGATGGAGGAGCGGGCTGAAATCATAGTCACGACGGCGTCATAGTCAGGGCCGAGTCCGGCGAGTAAATAGGCGATATGGTTGTCGGTTGTCAAGGGATGACCGGCCATGGACAGTTCATCGGCCAATTTCTTGATTTTAAAGTAATAATCTGCAACAGATAATTCTCCCTTACGAGTGGACGCCAATTCGGTGCATAATTGAACAAGTTTGGCACGACTTTGGGACGCGAATGATACGTGTAACGCCGACCAAATACCGGCCGACATCGATGTGGTGTATGTAGGATGTAATATCACCGGATGGATCAAAGATCCACCCGATTACGCAGCGGAAAGTACAAGATCTAGATCTAGTCAACCAAAATACATAAATATAATAGATCTAAACCTACGAGGGGGTTTAGACTACCAACCTTTTTATGGTGCAAGAACGCCGAGAACAAAAGATCAATCCAAGCTAGTTGAGAGCCTAGTTGAGAAGCCAAAGTCTTCCAACGTGTGTCTCGAAGAACCACCAGGTGGATGGTGTTTCAAGCCGCCGGACCTCCTCGATATGCTACCTAAGAAAACCCGAAGTTTTCTAAAACTCGAACCCTAGTACTTTTGGCCTCTAAGTATTACTCTTTATATAGAAGAGTAATACTTGTCCTCCAAGGATTAATTAATTAATACAAAATCAATTAAATTAATCATTTTCCTTAAAAAGATAAATCTAAAATATTCCCAAATTAATAAGGATATATAAAAGCTTTTCTTTTCCTTAAATTATTTAACAAATAAATAATTTAATCACATGTCTTATTATTTATCAAGAAAACTAATTTCCCAACAAATAATATTTAATAAAATATGCGGCCACCCCAAAATAAATTAGGTCACACGCAGTTTATATTAAATTGGGACGAGTCCACGAAAAAATTCTTTTCATGTATTTAATTATCTAGTCCAACTAAACAATTAATTCAGCATATCAATTAAATAGTCTAATCCAACTATTTAATTATAATTGAGTGAAACGATGACAAAATGTATATCTTATATTAAGAAAGCGTCGGGAATTAATGGGCCCGTATTCAAGTAAATTTACAATAAATTAAATAATATTATCCGTTAGATCGAATAATAATATTCAATATATTAATTCGGGATTATACCACCATAAACTCAAATCGAACTCGCCGAATATAGATAACTTACACTCAACTATGAGTCGAAAGTGTCCATCGATATAATCATTACATACGGACAAATCCTCCATAGATCGTTTCGCTTTGATTAAGGATATCTCCGTAAACCCTTCTCAAACCTCTTATCCTTATTTACCACCAACCCCTAGTGATCAATTAGTTCATAACTAATATAATATGAAGCTGCGTGCATCGGTCGGGATTCAGGATTAACAAATAAGAAGAATATGTCTGCCTTCTTCTCGAGGAAGGAATGGATTAAAGTATACGTGATAAAGACAGACTACTCGCTCATTTCGAATCAGAGCTAACGAAGTGTCGGACCACATACTACGAAGTGGTCCTTACTAACACATCAAACTCTACCATAGTCTAGCGGTTGTCATGATCACCTCGAGATTGAGATTAATCCATATATGATCATCTTGTGATTCGATGAGACTTTTCGATCACGTAATTATATCGAGAACTCAAATCAAATCGGGTCAAGTCTATATGATTATCATCATGCAGATAAATGCCCACAGTATTGACTTCTATTACCGACAATCCGGATAAGACTATCACACCTAAAAGTGTTTTGGGCGCATTATTAATTAGCAAATTAATCTTGAGACCCGCATTTTAGATTAATAAACGCTATGGACTAAGTTAATTTTAAGTACATCTCACTAACTCAATCCTCTTGTGTATGGCATACACCGAGTTATGTGATTACATAAACAAAGTCTTAGGGTTTTAAGAATGATGTATCTTAATTATAAAGATACACGATATAATAAGATTTAATTATTAATTATATCCTAAAACAATTATATAATTGTCTTATGGATACTACACCTAACAGTGTAAACCTAGGCCAATACAACTTCAGACAGGGGGGAAGTTATGGTGCTTAGAATAAGATTGTCCGTTTTAATCCAATCCAGGTAAATGAGTCTAGTTAGCCACACAATTTTTTGTGGCAACATAGTGTTTTTCCGGTTGCTTTTGTTTGTTTGTTTTCATTTTATTTTTAAACCACTTAGATTCTAAATAAATAAAAATTCATACTGAGATTTAAGGATTATTTGGTACCACAAAAAAGAGCAAGAAAAATCAAGGCTTACCAAACGTAAAGCTATATAAAACTAAAGATGGAGAGAAATGAGTTTTAAAGTTATTTTGTCGATTTCTTATATATTAAAATTTTAATTTAATTTCAAGATAATTTTTGTACTACTTTTTCTTTTATAAATAATTAGGAAATTTAACACTTCTAAAAATATTTTTATGTAAAAGGACACCTAAATAAGTTTATATGGAGAAGTAGAAGTACACAAAGATTTATGGGTGAATGGTCCTTGCAATTATTGTCCTTAATAAAATGGTCCATGCATGCAATAATTCTATTACCATTTCTATCACGTTTTTAAAAGTGATAAATATTTAAAGCTGACCACCTCCCGACCACTGACTAGTAATGGAGGAAATAAAAGCGCGCTATATTTGTCACCCGTTGCAATCGTCGTCCTTTATTTTTTTTATTTTTTTTTTTACACCACTTGATTCTCATTAGTTGGCATCCACATGCAAATAAATAAAATAAAATTCCCATCGAGATTTAAGGATTTTTTGTACCAAAAAAAATGGGATTATGTAACGTCCCGTTCTCGGATACACTGTTCTTATTCGGGAAAAAAAAAACGTTTTGTACGTATAACATTAAATAAATTCAATATTATACGTAAGTCTCTACGTCGTCGTATCGAGTTAAGCAAAATGAAAACTAAAAAGACTTAGGTGAAAACCATAAAAGGTACTAGAATTACAATGTCGTCTGACTTTAAAGGGTAGAAAGGGAAAAATTACAACAACAAAATCTTACATTGTACGAATATTTTTACAAACAGAAAAGTAAACTTATCTCACATGTCTTAGAAAAGAAAATACAACAAGTCTTGAAAGAAAGTACAATATAACTATGAAAGTATAAAAACATCTAACACAACATGGCATAGAATCATCATATATCATCCTCAAAGTCTTCACAATCCGGCTCAACCTGTAGATCTTCTTCACTAAATTAAGCAAACACACAAATATGCAAAGGGTGAGTGAGACAAAAGTCTTAATCTTTCCTCCGTTTCTATTTAACTATCACAGTTGTCAAAATAAAAATTCATTTTTATCTGTCGTAGTTACATTTCCAAAATATTATTTATTGTATTTTTCTACATCTACCTTTTTTATTTATTAGGTGGAAGCTTGAAAACAACATTGTATTAAATATTTTCAAGGGGTGTTGTTCTCATTTTGATGTTAAGTCAAAACATTTAGTACTTTCCTTAATATGTGTGTTTTTGGCAATTGCGACACTTTAATAGGAATAGAGTGAGTAAAAGGTAGAAACTATTGAACAACTATGTTTTATAACGAAAGGTCTAAATCTTATTATTAATTAAGTTATCTTCAAACTCTGGATTTCACTTGATTTTCATCAACATGCCGTGAGATCGTGACTTGTTTCAAATTTTTAATTTATCATTTGTTACATCGGTATTCAAGGGCACAACGCATGGTGCTACTCACCACTAAGCAACAGATTGAAACCTATTCATGGATCACACTAACAGCCACGGGCTAGCCCCGATAGTGTGTGTGTGTTCGGCAAAGTCTCTCTGCTCGTGGTGCCCCTCAAGGGCCAGCAGAGTTATTCATTTTATATTGATCACACAACACATCGTGATATAGACTTGTGCCTTACCAAGAATAACATGACTGGTCGGTCGAAAAGCCCGAAATCACTACATGATGTTTAGGCATTTAACTACACAAGTATGTATGTTATTAATTGTTAACTAGTCACCTATGTGTTTTCAAGAAAGGCTCACTTACAACCTCTACTCCTTCACTTAGACAACTAGACATAACATTCTAGCACATACACAGACATTGATAGATACTATTCCATCAAAGCACAAGGCCAATCATGCTCTTCCGACGGTCCCGAACTTCAACTCTTAAGAAGAATCCATTCAATTCCGGAACTAAATGCATCAGAAACTTAATCATGGCTTGTTCATGTTCATTTAAAGTTATTAGATCAAAAAACAACATTCAAAACTAGATTCGGGACACAAAACACTTAAAACAACAAAACAAGGGGGTTTGATGCGCTCTAAAACCATTTTGGTACACGCCAAAAGGCTTAAACTACCCTAAACATGATTTTTTTTCCTACACTTTACGATTTCCCATCAAATTCCAATCATTTTGACTGCAAAATACATATAAAAACAACAGCAAAACAGGTCATTTTCATACCATAGCATCTCATAACACAACAACAACTTAACACATGGATTCAAACATCAAAAGCAAGAAAAATACTCAACCTAAACATTATAAAACCATACTTGTTCAAAATGAAAACCCTCTAACCTTGAAATTCCAAAGCAAACCAAGCAATTTCTGAAGCAAACAGCAAAACCTTGAAAACCTTCAACCAAAACATATTTGATCAACAATTAAACCTATATCAATTGTGATCAAAGGTTTCTAAACAAACTACACTACGGATTGATCAACAAGAACACCAAAACAAGGTCTAATCTACAAGATTCTATATTTAGGGCAAAAAGCATACCTTTATGAAACTCCAAAACCTTGATACCAAAACGATGCTCTCTTCACCACAATTCTGATTGTCTACTCGAATCTAAAATCCACTGAGATTCTAATGATAACTTGGAAGAACTATCTTGCCTTTTCTATTTTCTCTCAAACTTTGCCTGCAATTTTCTTTCTAACAAAACTCTTTAGTTAGTGGGAAGTTTTATTTCTCCAAAAATAACTTCCCATTAACTATTTTTTTTATTTTTTTTCAAAACAAAACTCAAATACTGGTAAAGTGAAAAATCTGATTTTTCGTTAAATGATCCTTTTTGCCCTTTTTCGAAAATTCGGGATGTTACTTTCTTCCCCCTTAAAGAAGTTTCATCTTCGAAACTTGTCAGAACCTATTCCTCAATCAACTCAGATATCAACTTGCATAATTTCTAATTCACATTCATTAACATTATTATCTTCAAGTGATTTGGACCTTAGTATTTTCAACATCACGACTTCAATGCGTCCAGCACTATTGATCATGTAATTCAGACCTATGCACCACTTTAACTTATTCACACATTTCAACCACCTTATAAACAACCCTTCAGTCCGAGCATCTTAAGCTCCGCCTATAACATACTCTTGACTTGGTTCCACCAACCTTCGCAAGTCCCAGAGTCACTATTATCTTCCACACAACGGTCACCTAACCACTTTGTCCCAAATTGTCATATGTCAATCCACTAATTAACAAGCAGTATTCATCTAGGTACTTCATCCATTGGTTTACCATTAAAAAAATCCATACTTAGAGAAGGCCGTTTTAACCTACACATCCACCCTTCCTCCAAAGAGCTAGCTATTAACTTAATGAACTTCAACTAAACCCTATCTTCAATCCAACACTAATTCTTTTTAACCCTCTTATATTGTATACATACTTTAAATATTGATAATTATCAAAGGGAAACCACATAGACACCTCCTACCAAGCTTATAAGGCTTTCCTATAAACAATAAACAACTTTTGGTAGCAAGTTTATCGGCAATTATACAAATTTTACAAATTCAAACGTAAAATTGGAGTTGTAGAAGAATTTATTTTAAGCAAATCATATTCAAGAAAACAGTGGTTACCCTCATCTTAAATTCAGAAGGGGAATGAGAAATGGTGACAAAAAGTCTCTTGAGAATAGGAACTACTAAAGAAAACAACAATTTGAAAACCTTGAGAGTATTTAGCACAAACTGAATGTGGTTGGGACTCAGTTCTCATGGATATAGTACAAATTTTATTTAGATAAAATAATATGAATGGTATAAAAAGGTTTACCAAGATGAGGGTATTTGTAATAAAATCGATAAAACAAAAGTTCACCGACTGAACCATTTGTCGCAGCAGAAAGATCATATTATATGAACCCAGATTGAAACAAGTTTCCCTTGACTTGGAAGAAGAGTTATGATTGAATTATTTTGATAAAATTTTCTCCTTCACAAAAGTAGAATTCTATAGGAAAAGATCTGAGAGTGGAAGAGGTGAAGAGGTTTCAAATCTTATCCAAAATAAATTATAACTACCCCCCTTTTTTTAATGAAAACGGGGAACATCTTCTCAAAAGGTTTCATGATAAAATCCATGTAAGTTGGAGAAGTGTTTCGTGAAGAAATCATGAATGACGACTGAGGAAAGAAGATAACAGAGTTTCAAATGATGCATGTTTTTGTGTCGTTCAAAGACTAACACAACCTTTTCATTTAAGGACTACTGTATAATTGTTAAAATTTTTGCACCGATGATGCAAATGCTCAAAATGGATGAGGACATCTATTTAAAGAAACGATTCAATAGCCATTTCGTCCAATTTGAAGAAGTAAGATTTAAAACAAGACAAGATGACTTAATTAACCCTTAAAATAAAACATTTCATAAAAGATACTCTAATGGTGAATTCAAGAAATGAAAATGTTTCACAATATATCTATTAAATTTGATACAAACCGAGAATCATGCAAGCCCCAATTCTTAAGATTATTAAGGTGGGGAACCTATCTTCTTGAAATCAAGCTTTTTAGGAATGATGAAAACATTTGTAAAAGAACACATCAAAGTTGTATGCTCTTAGGAAACCAAATTCTACTATAGGTGAATTATTACTGGTTTCAAAAGAGTTTCCGAGGAAGGGTTTAACTAGAACATGGGTTACAGATAATACGGAAGGGGAAAATATTTGAAATCAGGGGTAACCAAGTAGGAAGATGGATAATTATAAAATAGGGCCTTGTTAGTGAAAACGTTGGATTGGAAAGTCACCATGTAGTTGTTTCTTGCCACTGAAGAGCACTATAACAACAACACCTAGTCTCTACCTACAAATTTCGTATCTTGGGTAACAACTAGACAAAGGATCATATATAACAAGCATTCCCATCACTTATAACCATACACCTTAACTTCCAGGGTGAAAGAAAGACATCTATCCTTCTTGATCAAAGAGCTTAAATGCTTTGAAGAGAATTTAGGTGCATACATCAACCATGAAATGATTGATTTGCACAAAACAAACTGAACAGATTTTGACAATGATGCAAAGAGAAATGTTGTAGTCAGTTAAGTCTTGCATATGATGCTTAAAAATCAAAAAATTTTTTGGAAAAGCATAGGTTGGTCAAAATACACGTTTTCGTCAACTGCTATATGCTGTCAAAAAATTTCAGGGAATTCATAAACTGACTTGTGCTGCACATTGTGCTCAAGCTAGAAAGAATTTGCGCATAGATCCAAAACAAAAATTGTAGAGTAGAGTGTTTTCTACAACATATAAAAAATACAAGTATTTGGAGGTGTTTAGATTATTCAAAAAAAATTAATAAGTAAGAGTACTGCTACAGAGTTTTTTGAACAGAGAACTCGTCCTTGTTAAGAAATTTATGAAAAATCCATATTAGCTATTATAAGTTCAGATGTTGAAATAGGGTACCCAGCAACAACCAAATTAATGAGTATGACTTCAATTGAGCCAGGTAGTCAGGCATGGACTTTGAGCCCTTAACAGCCTTGGTTTAGGCATCTTATACTCTAGGCATCTTTATACTCTAGCATCATCGCCTTTGATTTACTATTGAACAAGGTTTCCAAGGTTGTCCATATTTTTCTACCAGCAGTGCATCCAACCACTTTTAAATGAGCTTGTTCAATCATATAGCTAAGTAAAAACCCTATTTACGGCCAATTAATAACATAAAGGGTTTCGATAAAATAAATAAAAAATAAATAACCTAAAAGAAAAGAATGCTTGGAAGGGGCTGGTTTCCACTAAATTAACAGTTGTGAGGCCCTCATAATTGTTGGTTTCTCCAATCATGCATGCAACAAAAGAAAACGTGAAAAAATAAAACAACTGCTGCATGCATGTGCTTATTTCCCCTTGCAATAGGCATCTTCATTACAAACCTTTTTTGTCTTTGCTTTTGTGTTATCACTGTGTATGGCCTTGGATTTATTCTGCTTTGAACCAAGTTGTGGGCATCAATCCTTGACAATTATTTATTTAATTTTTTTATTTTTATTTTTAATCAACATTTAGCATGTATTTGTGGAGATCGTATTGGGAAACACAAAGGCAAGAAAAATAGGGGCTATGACGGTGGATCTCGTCAAGTGTATGATCCGGTCTAAATACTCTGTAAACGACTTATCAAGAACCGTTAACAATGGAGATGGGGATTGTGATATTAATTAGGCGAGCTTGAGAGTTAGTTTCTCCCAAGTCGCCTACGTATCTAATGTGAGATTGGAATCAAGTCTTTCGTAGTTCCTTAGGGTTGCTTATATATGGAGGCGTCTCACCCTCTTTTCTTGTTGGACAAGTATAGGATTCTTAAACCCTAAGGATTATTGCGTGTCAATCCCTTTGATAAGGGATAATCAATGCCGCATTTAAACTATACGATCAATGTCCTATATGTACGGGATTCTTCCATCGTTATCCAATTGTATAGGCATGCGCTAGAATTTCCCTTATAGGGAAATACCGTGATGTCTTGCATCAGGCTTCTCAGATCCTCTCGACCGGGCTTTCCCGACCATCACGACTGAGCCGCCCTGCGTTGGTCTGGTCGGGAAGAACGAGGACAGACCTCCCATTATGACCGAGCCGCTCTACGGTGGTCAGGTCGGGCTAGCACTGAGATTGACCTCCCTCATGGGGTAAGGTTTGATCTGCGTGGGGCCTCTGGCCCCAGTACTTCTCCATATACTTATTACAAGGCCATTATTATGATGACACGTGGTGAGGTTTACTCTAACCATCATCATAAGCCCCCCCAGGTCTGACCAGACCCCGTGTGGGTCGGGTAGACCAAACCTAGAAGGACGCGGCTCTGTCTTTCCATAGAGTCAAGGTTGGCCTTCTCTACATGCTATAATGATGTTTGGTCTTCCCAATACCGCTTTTTGGGGGTTATAACGCCCCTAGTCTCATCAAGTCCCTTCAAACGTTACCACGCTCCATTTAAGCCCAGGATTGAAGTCGGACGCTTGCCATTCCAAACTTCGACCATTTCCAAACAAGTAAGATCTTTGTTCTTTGCCTATTTTGATATAATTTATAGTTAATGAGTGAGCCGATTATTCTCACTGATAGTTCCATTGAGGCTTTGTTTGAGTCTGAACCAGAATCAGAAAGCGAAACTTCCCAAGCTAAGGTTAATCTTGTAAAACCCTGTCTTCTTCCGGTCGAAAGCTCTGCTCCCAAACTCTTAATCAATCGTAGGGGATTTGAACATCGAGTTTTAGCCCCCCGGTATGATCCGTCCTACACCGGTCCCCCTCATGCTTCCGGCACTTCTAAATTTGTTCTGACGCTGAAAGCGCACATGGCTCTAAAATCTCAAGCCGCTTGCCACGGTATTGATACCAAACTGACCCAAAAGGGTATAGCTTCTCTCTACAAGCAGTACAACTTGGGGAATCCGTTATTCAAACCCACCATTCCTAGTCCCGGCGTTTATGCCTATCGGGCTCCGGCCGGCTTCTGTGCCATCTACAAGGAGAAACTTCTCTGTGGCCTAAGATTCCAATCTGTCCTACTCTACTGGCTGTCTTACAGCACTATGGGTTAGGTCTGGCCCAAATAGTTTCAATGGTATAAGGGTGATTGTAGGCTTTGCCATCTGGTGCCGGTGCGCTTGCATCCCCTTCACCGTCCAAACATTCTGACTATTTTATCAATGCAAGCAGGTGCCGGACCAGGCTGGGTACTACTGCTTTCCATGACGAGGAGACTTCTACAAAGAGGTACAGTTTACCGAGAAGAGCGAATCCTCTTACAAGGGATGGAAATCCCGATTCTTCTTCATCTGCCCGGAAGTGTAGGCCAACCTGGGTAGATGGAACTCCGCCCACCTGGGTAGCGATCCTCGGCCCACAGATATGGATAAGAAGCTGATAGACGACATCCAGAAAAGTGGTGTCTATATTGGTGTAAAGAAATTTTCTTCCAAATCGATCGACCACCCAACAAGACCATCATTGGGCTCGACTTTTATAGGGAATTAAGCAGGGCAGAGTATATAACTTGTAGGACCTTTGCTTTAACTGTGTTTTATATTGTCAAATTTATGAAACATTTGTGCTAATCCTCTTCTCATTTTATTGACAGTGGCAAATTTTGTGGAACTGCTTGCTGACGTGGATGAGGAAGAGGAGGTTCCCATTGATGCCCCTCCAGAGCAGGATTCTGAGAGGACCGTGAGCACTGACCTGGGTGCCACTCGGTCCACCGGGAACGTGCTGAATCCTGAGGCGTCTAGGATTCTGTCTAGACTTCCCGAAGATGCTCCTGCCTCTTCTTCTCGAGTCCCTCTGACCGAGGTGGAAGATGTTGATGAGGGTGAGGAAGAGGGGGAGGAATTCCGACTCTAGAAGAGGAAGCAAATAACGGTTGTTGATACCCATCGAAGGGGTAAATCCAAGAAAAAGAAAACAGTCCACCGTCCGGTCGAGGCGGTTGAAGAGGTTGACTGTCACACCACTGAGTTAGCCATCAACATTGGAAGAAGAATCAGAAGGGTTGCTGGTTTGGATAATGTTATTAATAGAAGATTGGAAAGAATTTCATATGTCCATGTTTTGGAATTCTGGAAGAACATAGTCATACATGAAGGTAGAGAAGCCCTCACCACAATGATTAATGGCAGAAAGATTAAAATCACTTCAGATCTACTTAGAGAAGTATTTCACTTTGGACCTGGAAATGGTGCTCCTACCAATCCAGAAATGATGAACCTGCCAAGAATGAAGTTTGTTGATACAATAAATACAAATGACACCATAACATCATCTCTAGGCATTAATGTGAGGCACATTGGATTTGAGTATAATCTGCTGAGCAAGTTAATTGCCAAGACCATTTTGGGATTCAGTGGGAGTCTAGATACACTTTCTAGATCTAAGATAGACTCTTGATCATCACCGTGTAGAAGTATGAAGTTTGATTGAAATTTGGATTATTTATACATTATATGAAGAAGGTGTTTTATGAAGATAGAGATGGTATAAGGAAGTCCAAAACCAAGCCCCTAGGTCTACTGATTCAGACCTTGCTGAATCATTTTCAGATACCTGAAGTTGCACATGAGAAACTAAACAAGTCCAGATACAAGAAGGAGATCAACTACCCTATTCCTAGGTTAGATGATGATGAAGATGTAGATGATGAAGCAACTGACAGTGACAATGATGGGGATGATGATGCTGGTGGTGAGCAGGTTAAGCAAGTTGTTAAGTCTGCTGCACTTAAGAAAGTTCCTGAAAAGTGAAAGTGATGGGATCCGTAGCCGAATCAGATCCGAAAATGCCCGAGGACTTGACTGAAGGCACCAATAAAACGAGCACCGTGACCCCTAGCTAACTCGTAACTAAGAACCTTGGTATGACCTCAACCCTTAGATAACCCGTATCTAAGAACCTTGGTATATGAACGCCACAAGGTCTGCTCAGAACCTTGATAAGTTTCGTTTGGAATCCACCAAAACCAACGTGAGAAAACTCACCAAAGCTTAAAAGCTTCAAATATAATATATCAAAATTTTGTCCGATTACAAAGAGTACTACTAAAGCCTTTTTATAGGCTACAATGAAAGAAATAAAACAACTTCTAACCGATGTGGGACAAAATTAAATAATAAAAATAAAATAAAAAACCTAATAATGAATAATAATAAAAATCTAATAAAATCTTCCATGGAAACGATGTGGGACAAATGGACTCCAAGACGAAAAAGTTTCATCTTCGATCACATCAGAAAGGCTGCTGATACTAGAAATCACTGAGATGCTAAAGCCTAGGAAAACAAGAAAGCAATCAGTAGAGACTGCTGAGTCTACTGAGGGACCAATTGAAATTGAAGTCACTGACCCTGCTGAAGTTACAAAGAAGAAATCTGCTGCTGAAATTTTGAAAGAGCAACATAAGGAAGATAGTAGAAAGAGGAAAGCTACTGAGGTTGAAGCTGAACAACCTTCAAAGAGAATGAAATAAATTGTGCAGAAAAAGAAACATGGAAAAAGGAAACAGTTGAGGATTCTTGAGGCTCAAAGGGAAGAAGAAGAAGAGGTTGTTGAGCCTACTACTGATACTGGTGTTGTTGTTGAGCAACACATTGAAGAACCACAGCAGGCTGCTGTACTTGCGCCTGCTGTAGAAGTTATTGAATCCACACCTCTAAAGGCTGCTGAGCCTACTGAAGCTGCAGAAGTTGTTGTTGAGCAACTTACTGAAGGGCCACAGCAGACTACTGAATCTGCACCTGCTGTGGAAATTGATACAACGGTACAAGACCCTGCCATTTCTGCAATAGTTTAGGGGGAAGAGAAATCTGTTACTAACCTTGTTGATGAGCATGTAAGTCAGGGGGAACCAAGTGTGGAACGGATGGAGGTGGTAGATACAAATTTACAACCAGAAGAACTACTGACCTAGATGCATCTGTTATGGAAACATTGAATCTGCTTGTTGAGACCTTTGGAGGACAACAAGTTGAACAACCTGCTGTAAGAAAGACTTCAATGCCATTTGAAAGGAAGGAGAAGAAAAGAAAAGAAAGATATGTTGATCCTAAACTTAAGTTGGTGGCTGATTACTTTCAATGGAAGTTTGGTTATTATAAGAAACAAAAATCAGCTGCTGAGCCAATGACAGACTTTGAAGAATGGGCTTTTGAAAAGTTAGAGGTGGAAAACCTACTTGATCTGGTCAATACCTCTTCGCTGGAAATGAGGTTGATGGAAATCATGGATAGAGAAAAATGAGAAGGAAGTATCATGTTTAAGGATCCTAGGGATGAACCAGATAGTGATGATTCATCATCATCTGATTCTGATGATGGTCATCCCCCACATCAAGAAGAAGCCAGTGGAACTGCACTGTTAAACGAACCTAGTACTGAACAGTCTACTGGTGATGGCAAGTCTACTGAGGGCCAACAAACTGAACAAATAGATGAAGATCTAGAAGATCTCACTATAGATGATTTGGAGTCTCTAATCAATGATGGTATAAACCTTGGAGGTAAAAGGTTGGTTGGCACATCTGATACATTCAAGGTTGTAGAGTCTAATGTGAATCCTGATGATCAGCAGACTGAAAATCTGGATGAATAGAAGGTTATTGAACATAGTGAGCCTGATATCAGTTCTGAAGATTCAGTTCAATATCAAGAGTGGATTGATACTGAGGCACTATATCTAAATCTTTGAGAATCTCAGAAGATTGCGTCTTTGGAGGATTTCTAGAGGAAAACATGGCTACTTTTCCTTTTATTTTTGTGGAAAGAGAGTCCTACTCACTGAGGAACAAACAGTGATTGGACAAAGATTGGACATGGTGATGGGTTTTGAAGGATCACTATTACTTTTTACGGAGGTTCAGTCACGAGCAGACGACATCTCGAACAAAGGTCGGAACTGGTGGTGCAGGTTGCTGAGGATCAAACAGCACCTGGACAAAGTTGGAACTCATAATGGGTTTGGAGGAAGCCCCTGCTGTTGTTGAAGACCAGGCGGCTGTAGTAGAGCCTACTGGAGTAAAGGCCACTGAAGGGAAGTGTTGGTCCCTTGGAAAGGCTTTGGTTAAGTTTAGAAGGGGGGTGAATAAACTTAACACTTAGTTAACAAACTCAAGAACAACTTGACTCTTTGAGTGGTTAGTAGTCTCTTTGATACTCAGTAGTCTGGCCGACCGTTGAGTTTCTTGAATTTGTGCAAATGGAAATATAAAAATTAAGCCTTGTTACTTGTTGTTAAATATGATACCAAGTAGTAGATACTCAGTAGTGTATGTGTGTGATTCAGTTGATAGATTCAGTAGATTGATGTGCTAGATAAACTAAATGCTGAATATAAATGCAGAAAGTAAGTAGGTAGATTTTATAGTGGTTCCAGGTGGTGTAATCCTATCAGTCCTCTCTTCTCCTGTGATGTTGGAGGTAATTCACTAGAGATTCTTGAGGTAGGTAGTTGTTACAAAAATCCCTAAGTTGCTTGTCCTTCACCAATAACTATGGCTTCACAAACTGAACACTTGGAGCAGGTAGGATTCTTTGCTCCAAAGGCTTCCTTGGTCCTTGAAGAAGGGTAGGATTTCCTCTTCACCACCTCCACCACAAACAACGATCCTTGACACAACTATGCTTTCACTTGTCCTCGGTAGATTCCTTGTAAAAGAATGTTTGAATCAAGTAAGTGATTCGACTTTCAAGCAGCCTTGATCGGGATGATATGATCGGCGACTTGAGGTCTTCAAGTGTGTAAACTTGATGTAGCTTGAATGCAGATTACACTTGAAGAAATTTACTGGATCAGTATCTTTATGCTCAGTAGGGTCAGCAGGGTGTTTTTCTTGATTTAATTCTGATTGCTCAAGACAGACCCTTAATTTTCATAAAAAATCATCACATGTATCTGAGTTAGGAGTCCTCTATTTATAGGTAGAAATCCTTGTGACTTATGTTTGAAATTCAAACATAGCCGTTTTGGATTTGTCTCCATCTTAACTTGCTTTTTCTGAATGTTCCTAGGGTGACGACATGTCGACTCCTTTTGTGATTTTCGATCTGTCCACCCTTTGACTTGTATCCATTGGATAAATGTCTAAATCTTTCCAACGTCCCTTTAATCTTAACCATTGATTTGTTTGACAAAATCAGAGGTTGTTAGCTGTCTCTTTCTTTGTAATCTTCCAATGTAGCCTTTGATTAAATCAAAATATGTGTCCAAAGAGTTCACGAGAACATAAGTCTCATTGATATACACATTAGTAAGTCGATCCATAATTTCTTTGTGTTTAAAAACACTTCAGCTAACTGTCTTTTATCTAACTTTTATTTATGAAGTTAGATTACACCTTTTTGCACATAACTAAGTTCCAATCACCACTTTACTTGTGGAACTTAGACCTTGTACACAAGGTATATGTATTCAGTTTAGGTCATCACAGACTTCCCTAAATTCCATATCCTTGACTTTAAATACTAAGTTTGATCCCTTAGCCTTCAAGGCGAGTTTGAGCCCTCACCTCCGAGTCTTCAAAGAGTTTCCCGATTAGTCTCTCGACTCGGCTACCCTACTGATCTGGACTAGTCCGCTGATGTAAGCCAGCTGATCTTTTACAGTGCTTGTTTGATCAAACCTATACAAGATCAAACTCTAATAAACTTATACATTTGATCTTGTTAGGAACATTTTGTTATGTTTTGATGATGGCCATACTAGATGTTATAGCAAGCCTGAAATAAGTTAGAATTCTATGTATAAGTCTTTACTTAGGGTCTGACAAGTTGTATAAGTTAAGTCAGACAAGTACTGTACTAGTTGGTAGGACGGCAAAGCAAAAACAGATATTCGGCAAAGTAAAGCCAGCCAAGCACCAGCAGAGAAGATATGAAGACATTATGGTCTGACTTATAACCAAGGAAGTCTGTGATGACCTTGGATAAGTCTAAGTTATGTTTTAAGTGATGTAACTCAATATTCAAATATGGTGTACACTGGTCTCACCCAAATCAAGGATCAGTGAAGTACAAAGACTCTGAGAAGCAAGTGTGTGAATCACATTCACATCAAACTGAAGCAACTGAATCAGAGGCAATCTGAGAAGGAGTTGAATCTGTGATAGCTGTTGAAGGATTTTGATCTTAGCGAGCAAAGACAAAAGAAAATCGAATCATTGAAGTTGTTGCAGTCAAGGAGTGATACTCTTGTAGATTGTGAAGCTTGGGAAGCCAAGGACAATCATACTATTGTATCTGTGAAAACAATAGTGAATTCCTCCAATCATCACAGGAGAAGAGTGGATTAAGGGATTACACCACCCTGAACCACTATAAGCCTTGTGTCAATTTAATTTCGTAATTTACTTTCTGACATTTATTTATTTAGCCTACATCATAACTTATATCTGTGACTATCTACACTGATTTGAAAACAACGTAGTAAGAAGGGACTTATCCGCTGCCCAAAAGCTTTTAAATAAGAGAAAAGTTTTTGAAACTCCACTATAGTCATTCACCCCACCCCCCCTCTGACTATAGTTTTACCCTTCTCTGGGACCTACAGATCTAGACATTTTTTTACCTTTGCTCTATAACAGCTAGTCTGGCACTTATCACTAAAACTTAAAAATAAGTCCAACAATTTACCCCATTTTGGTGATGATGCCAATACCCTCCTTACAGCAAAGCAAAAAGATTAAAAACAAGAACAGAACAAACTTAGTCATCTCTCATTATAATCAATTGTTCAAAAGTATTACAGTCTAGAATCAACAAAAGTATAAAGCAGATAAAGTATGCTTATCTAGTTTCTTATTTCTCTTTCTTCTCTTGCTTTCTCCACTTGCTCTTGATAGGCTCTTATCTCTCTAATCATTTCTCTCATCCATTCATTTTCAATAAGAGATAAATCAATGTGAGGATTCACTTCTTTCCACCATTTCCATGCTTCAGGTAGAGTGAGATTGATCTGATGTACTCTGAAGCCTAAACGCATGTAAACTTCCTTAAATTCATTCAGTGACTCCTTTTACATTGGTTGTAGGTAAACTCCTTTCACCTCTACCACCTCTTCCACCTCTATGTGCAGCTCTTAAGGCTTTAACCCTTGTTTCCCAAAACATAAGTCTCAGAAAGGAATTAAGTCCCTCGTGGAAACCTTTGTCATGATAAGGTCTCCTCTTGCTGTTGTACACTTTCTTGTATTCTTTGAGAAGATCATCAGTAAGTGGAAGTCTGCCAGGTGCAGGCTCTCTAAAAGCATTGGTGTCATCCTCCATCTTTTCTTAACAAAAATTCTAGCAACCTCTTTTGCTACTGCTGTTTGGCTCTCTTCCCCCTTATTGACATCATCAACAAAACGGGACAGCAGGCCATGAACACTTTCTTGTGTGGTGACTAGAGTACTCAGTTGTCCTTCCATAATTTCAGTTCTTGTATCAACTGCAATAATCCGTTCTTGCATAGTTTGCTCCAGTAGATTGATCCTTTCAGTAAGCTTAGGATCCAATCCAGTAGATTGAGGTGTTCAAAGAGCTCGATCCACGAGAGGCTTGGGAGCCCCAGCAAGTTTATCAAGTTTCTGGTGGATGGCTTTGATTGAGGTCAAGTTAAATTACTAACTCGATGCCTAAATAACCACTAGCAAGTGAACTAGGTTCAATCGCAGTATAGCTAGATAGAGTCGAGAGGTCGATCCCACAGAGAATCAATTTGTGGATCCTGGCAAATAGTCAACCTATTTAATTCATTTGACAAATACGGTCTATGACCAACATAAAGTACGAGAAAAGAAAGACACACTCAAACATATAAACAAATAACATATAAACAAATAACGTAATCAACTGCCCAATTATAACCGTAATCATTTGGATCTAGACAACTTATATAACAGCAAGACTTAACAACTATTAATCCGTTCATATCTATTTATATTGGCTATGGGAGTCATCCCCTAAAACTTGATGTAGCACCGGTAGGTCACTATATCACTGTGGTATTGTTACGTGACTTCGCCTTTTGGTGCCTCCATCTCATATAACTCACACGCTTACGGCTCTAAGGATGCCGATATTAACCGTACACCTCGTCCAGGAAACATTCCTTGGGTTAGGCATACTTCCCAGACGATCACTCAAACCCTCGTCCAACTAACAATTACCAAGTTATAGTCTCATGCTAGTTTACGATCTACATGTAACAAGGTGCGTGCAATTCCCTAATATAAACCTACCTAGATAACATTTGAGCGTCCGAAGATCAATTCTAAGCCTACCTAAGAGTTTTATATCGGTATTTCCTTTTACACGCTTTTAATTAAATTAAGCGAGTGACGTAGCCATAGCCATACCTACTGAGATAATAAATTCAATTAAGCTAACCTAATCATAAAGACGTGACAAATTAACGGATGAAACAGGTTTGACAACTCTCGGTCGACCGAATAGGTGCTCTCGGTCGACCGAGTGACACCCTCTCGCCCGAGTACTTAACTCCCCAGATTTACATCCCCGAATATATTTCTCAGCGTTTCATATACGAATCGGATTATATAGCCAATCATCAGGACATCATATAAACTAATCTAAATACACGTAAATTAAACACGCAGATTCATCCGTAGATATTAGGTAGAGGGCGTAGGGTATGGGATCCTCATAGACAAGGTAGCACCATCGCTTCTAACATCATATCCTAGATCTACATCATCTAGATATGCATAACTACTCAAACAATCAAAGCATAATTGGAAATTGATTACTTAAAAGAAAACAAGAAGATAAACTAGGGCTTACATGTTTGCAACCCCTAGCAACCTTCAAAAATCTAAATGAATCCTTATTTGCTTATATGTAAATATGAAATAATATTGGTGAATGTATATAAAAACACAAAGGACTTGTGTTTATATAGAGCCTCACCGTCATAGAAAACCGACTTAAAACGCCGACACTTCGAACCCTAACCGCCTCAAACATTGTTCCGGACTCCTGTTTGGACTATAGGCCCACTCGGTCGATCGAATGCGTAGGCTCGGTCGACCGAGCCTTACATGCTCTGGGCTTTTCTGCTTTTACCGTCTTGGGCTTTACGAACTTGTCTGCGGTCCTTAAAGCTTCTCCGAAGTCCATCCTTGTGCTCCACAATGAGTTACTACAAATATAGCATGAAATACGATCAGTAACATCAAATAATATAATAAAACCTCTTAATACATAATAATGAATCGTAACTCTCGGCATATGCAAATTAAGCATATTATGACTTATTATTACTTTATTATAGCTCCTTTAAACTAGAATCGGGGATAAAGGTCATAGAATAACGGGCACAAAATGACCGTTATCAACTACCCCACTTAGCCTTTGATCGTCCCGATCAAAATATCAATAAGTTATTCCCATAAACTACTTTCCAGTGGTCACCGATATACCGACACAAGAAACTCAAATCAACTCATATCCTCTATGCTCGCGGATATCCATTATCCACTATTCATCATGAATCGATGTGTTGTGTGCATGTGCATTGAGTTTTAAACATTCAGTAGCAAGATTAGAGCTTATGCAAACTTTGTAGTCTTAACCTACTAACTTCAGTATTCCCACTTCTTAAGCCTTTTAATTTTTGAAGCACTAGAATAATAAGCAAGAGCGTATCTATAGGGTTTTTGGACTTGGAGACCGAGTACTACTCAAAGCCTCTTAAAGAGTTGAATATTCTTTTCATATCTTCATATTTTTCGAGATACTATCAATCTCAAGAAGGAAAACTTTTAGAGCATCCTCTATCTTAGATCAAAAATAGCATCGAATATTACCACAAGCGAGGCTACTTTGGTAACTTACTACAAGCCCAGTGTTTTAACATTGTCAAACACAGGTACGTCCCAAGCTTATTACTCAGCTTTTGTGGCTAGAATTTTTAGGAACACATCAGACGATAAATTTGACACTAGGTAAGCATAATCAATTATCTATGCAATGTACACATTATAATTTTACCTTTTATAACAAGCGTAGTACAACTCGATTCAATTATTGAATAATTGAATAATAAACAACTACTCGCAAAGGACAATATGAATTTCATTAAGTTTACTAATCAATAAATCGCAGAGGCATAAAGTGATCACGTACTCATGAAATATGGGTTCTTTCTTATTAGATATAATTATTAGGGACCCACAAAAGTAAATGTGATTCTAAGTTTAAAAGTTTTAAAATTTCTTACTCATTTTATTTATTATTTGATGTATGGAATTACTCATTTGAGCTAAGTGACTTGTACCCCCCACTTAAACCATGCATTGTCCCCAATGTATGAAAACCGAAATAACAAGCTCAGAAAAGGAACTTAGCTCTGGATAAGGGTGGTAGTCGAACAAGTCTTGGGAATTCGGCAAAGTTCAACAGGCACAGGCATTGTCCGCTAGCAGAAAAGTAATCACTGCAACACACATCTTAAACAAAACTTGAAACTCGTTACAGTATTAGTCCAAACAGTAATAATCTCAAAAAAGGGACCGTAAAAGGGATAACAATTTCCTTAAACATTTTTAAGTCCATAAATTAATGATTACATTTCAATACATTTCAGCAAGTCAACATTACATGAGTTCGAATTTAGGAAACAGAGACACTTGCTCTATATAACACGACATACTAGTAGAATTGAGTCAAAATAAAAACTCGATAATTAAAGGAAATGCAAACACTCAAATTAAAATACTTAATCCCATCCTGGATTGAATGGTGCTAGTTGCAAATTGTTCGGGCCGGCTTCGTCAGCATCATCCTCGGGTTCCCCTTCTTGTTCTTGATCTTGACCGTGAATGACAGGCGGTGGGACAGAACTCAAAGATAGGATAGGCATTGGTCCCACATAGGAATCGCCACCTAACACTGGGCACTCGGCTCCCTCACAGAATATAGTGATCAGTGAACCAAAAGGTAAGGTGTGCCGAGGCTTGACAGCATCGTCTGTCATTTCCTTGCGTAGCAATGCCCCCACATTCACAGACCATCCCCTGTACAACCAATAAAGCAAAGTGGCATGGGCATAGTAAACCGTAGATACATGCTTAGCCGGGAAGATATTAGAACGGATAAGCCGATTAAGGCATTTATCCTCCCATCTCCTAAAGTCTGTTTCCGCAAAAATGCGGGCAACCTCCCTATAGTCCATTCTATTCCCAGATAGGCTCCAACTTCCTCCAACCAAGCATCGGACCCGTCAAATGTCGCCATATACTCCGGCCCGTCCTCCGAGACATCCACCCCAAAATAAGCATTAATCATACCCGGAGAAATCACAATTGGTCGGCCACGAATATGTACGATATTGGTGTCGGGGTGTACGCGTAAATAAGCATAAAATTCCCTTACCCAATTGACGTTGACTCGGCCTGGGGGTGCTACGACATCACGCCATTGATAACGTTCCACCAATTCTAAAAGCTCGTCTCCACAATTCCCCAAATCCAGTCCGCGAGCTCGATGGACGGGGGCATTAACAAAATGATTAACAAACGAAGAATATACCTCCCGACTCGCGAATTGTGGTACCCCGTTGATTAATGGAATGTTGCCTTCAACAGCCACAAACTGAGCGGCTCTGCATCTTCTGGGTGGCATCCTGGACAGAGATAAATAACGCAAGCGGACGGAGAGGAGCAAGGTGGCTCGGTCGATCGAGAGCAATCACTCGGTTGACCGAGTGTTGATTCCGCTTTGAAATGGTGGGTTTCCGCCCTGCACCGTCAGTGGACTCGATTTGGTCGATCGAAAAATATTTCGACAAGGAGACCTTCAAGGTGAGTGAAAATGGTGAAATAAATGAAGATTTTTAGAACATTACCATGTGATTTCTACAGGGGTTTGGAGAAAAAGGAGAGATGGAAGAATTTTGATGGAGAAAAGGATGAGGAAAATGAAAGAGAGGGTGAGTGGTTTAAATAGAAAAATGGAGGTTGAAAAGTGGAATGTGATTGGTGGATAAAAGTTGTTGGGGATTGATGAGGTGGAAAGGTGGAATTTGAAAATTTGAATTGGAAGAATAAAGAAATTGGAAAGAGAAAAGGTGAATGGTTGGGAAGAGGAAAGGTGAATGGGGATATGTAGAAATTAATGGTGTTGACCATTTTAATTATTTTGACACACCGTAAATTAACTACAACAAATAACCATGCCAAAATTTATTATTTCACTCTTGCAATTCCTACCCGCAAATTTTTGCTCTAACCAATAAATCGTCCCAACACAAAAGCAACCTCATTCTTATCAAGAATAAATCAAACAATCTGGTCTAAGCATTCGTAAAATAACGCCTGGCCGTTTCCTTAATCAACAATTTTTTACAAAGATTCAATTACTACACTTCCCTTCACATAAAAACGATTCGAATAAGAAAAAATTTTGCACATCCTTAACTCAACAGTCGTCGGAACACGGCAAAATAGAAAAAAAAAACTTCTTATCGTTTCACGCTACTTTTATTTTTGAAATAAAATAAGAAAGAATAGAATTAGTTCTACAGTTTAAGTCGGTAGCTCGACTTTCAAAAAAAAATCATCACTGTCTACGAACTGCTCTTGGCTTGCCAGGTTTTCACCCGGTTAGCCTTTACCGAAAATGTCTTGCTGTCCTTTTGCATGAGTGCCTTTCCGCGAGGTGTGAGTCCAACGAAAGAGCAATGAATCGTCCATCCAAGCAAGCTCCAACTTTCGTAATATTCTCGTAACTAGATGAGCTCTCTTTAGCTCGAACTCTACGAGTTCGTTTTGTTTGCTTCCTTCTATTCTTGGGTCCGGAGAGAAAGCGGGCCTTCGAGATTATGATTTTCTAGAGCAGTGGCTCGATGGCTTTCTCACGACTCGTGAGGCGTAAGGGTCTCATCTCTTCCTTCGTATTGTCATCAACACTTTTCCTAGGCGCAGAGTAATATCTCGGTTTTGAACTACCAACTCCTATAACATTCACGCTCACGGAGTAGGAAATCTGAATTTCTTGTCCCATAGGTCTCGGAACCTCTAGCATCGAAAAATGTGATCTCACGCTGGTCATACAATTAGGGCTCTAGAAGTGTTGATAAAGGCTCTCCTAAAATGATCGGGCGGTGAGGGTGCTCATCTATATCCATAACAACTATATCTATCTTAAACCTAAGTTGTCCTATGCCAATGATCATATTATACATATTCCCAGACATGACTGTTCTGGTCCCATCCGCAAATCTAACTTGCAACGGAGTATTCGTGGGAGTAAGGATTAGATTTCTATCACAAAGACTCTTCGGAAAAATGTTCAGACTCGAGCCAGAATCTATCAAAGCCAACCCTAGGTATGCTCCTTCTAAGGTAACCTCTACCATAAATGCTCTGGGTCATCTAGTTTGGCATCAACCGAGCTTCATTCTCAATATGCTATTTGCATCTCAGGACCGATGACTATAGGGCGATTTAGGTCTCACGCTATCCTCGTAATCGATTCTATATCCGACATGTGATGCATGTAGTCATATCCACGAGTCCGAATCAAGAAATCTCTTGAGATTTAACTTGGACATACCTCTGTATATGTAAGCATCTTTAGACTCTTTTGACCTATTGGCTTCGTGAATTCTTGCCTTCATCTTTGCTTTTCTTTCCTTGAGTTTAGGTGTCAACGGCTTTCTAGGTGTGGTTTTGGTTCTCAACACCATGACTTCTTCTCCTTGAACCTCGGAAGGTCGATGTGATGACATTTTGCTAAACAGTTAAGCTTGAGTGATTCCTCGATTAATCGCATCATATGAAAAACAACAAACGGTTATTGAACAACAGCAAAAGATGATTACTCATACTGCACGCTGGCGTATAACCTACTAATGTAATCACAGGGGAAAACAACTATCAGATAAAACATTTAAAGGGCTCGGTCGACCGAGTACCATAGTTCGGTCGACCGAATATGCAGAAATTTTTTTTATTACTTTTATTTATTACTTTTTTACTCACTTTAACAGAAAACAGAAAGACGAAATAATTAAGTTGATCATTTAAGCAGTTGGACCATTGATTCCCCGGCAACGGCGCCAAAAACTTGATTGAGGTCAAGTTAAATTACTAACTCGATGCCTAAATAACCACTAGCAAGTGAACTAGGTTCAATCGCAGTATAGCTAGATAGAGTCGAGGTCGATCCCACAGAGAATCAATTTGTGGATCCTAACTTAAATAGTCAACCTATTTAAATCATTTGACAAATACGGTCTATGACCAACATAAAGTACGAGAAAAGAAAGACACACTCAAACATATAAACAAATAACATATAAACAAATAACGTAATCAACTGCCCAATTATAACCGTAATCATTTGGATCTAGACAACTTATATAACAGCAAGACTCAACAACTATTAATCCGTTCATTATCTATTTATATTGGCTGCACGGAGTCATCCCCTAAAACTTGATGTAGCAAAGGTAGTCACTATATCACTGTGGTATTGTTACGTGACTTCGCTTTTGGTGCCTCCATCTAATATAACTCACACGCTTACGGCTCTAAGGATGCCGATATTAACCGTACACCTCGTCCAGGCAACATTCCTTGGGTTTGGCGTACTTCCCAGACGATCACTCAAACCCTCGTCCAACTAACAATTACCAAGTTATAGTCTCATGCTAGTTTACGATCTACGTGTAACAAGGTGCGCGCAATTCCCTAATACAAACCTACCTAGATAACGCTGAATGTCCGAAGATCAATTCCTAAGCCTACCTAAGAGTTTTATATCGGTATTTCCTTTTTACACGTTTTAATTAAATTAAGCGAGTGACGTAGCCATAGCCATACCTACTGAGATAATAAATTCAATTAAGCTAACCTAATCATAAAGACGTGACAGATTAACGGATGAAACATGTTTGACAACTCTCGGTCGACCGAATAGGTGCTCTCGGTCGACCGAGTGACACCTCTCGGTCGCCCGAGTACTTAACTCCCCAGATTTACATCCCCGAATATATTTCTCAGCGTTTCATATACGAATCGGATTATATAGCCAATCATCAGGACATCATATAAACTAATCTAAATACACGTAAATTAAACACGCAGATTCATCCGTAGATATTAAGTAGAGGACGTAGGGTGTGGGATCCTCATAGACAAGGTAGCACCACTGCCCTAACATCATATCCTAGATCTACATCATCTAGATATGCATAACTACTCAAACAATCAAAGCATAATTGGAAATTGATTACTTAAAAGAAAACAAGAAGATAAACTAGGGCTTACATGTTTGCAACCCTAGCAACCTTCAAAATCCTAAATGAATCCTTATTTGCTTATATGTAAATATGAAATAATATTGGTGAATGTATATAAAAAACACAAAGGACTTGTGTTTATATAGAGCCTCAGCCGTCATAGAAAACCGACTTAAAACGCCGACTTCATCAACCCTAACCGCCTCAAACATTGTTCGGACTCGCTGGACTATAGGCCCACTCGGTCGATCGAATGCGTAGGCTCGGTCGGCCGAGCCTACATGCTCCTGGGCTTTCGCTTTTACCGTCTTGGGCTTTTCAACTTGTCTCAAGGGTCCCTTAAAGCTTCTCCGAAGTCCATCCTTGTGCTCCACAATGAGTTACTACAAATATAGCATGAAATACAGTCTGTAACATCAAATAATATAATAAAACCTCTTAATACATAATAATGAATCGTAACTCTCGGCATATGCAAATTAAGCGTATTACGACTTATTATTACTTTATTATAGCTCCTTTAAACTAGAATCGGGGATAAATGTCATAGAATAACGGGCACAAAATGAACGTTATCAGGCTTCAAGTTGATCTTTCAGAAAATATTCCTTCATTGTGTTTCCTTGTCATATCCCTTTTACATCCAGAGCAAGGTCAGCAAGAGCATACTGGGTGGAGGTAATATTAGAAGCAACAGTTTCAGTAGTTCTTGCTCTATTCTCCACTAAATTCATTAAGTCTCCAAACCTCTGCTCTTGCCTGTCCAGTTGAGTTCTTAACCTTGTTATGTCATTTCTGAAAGCCCTCAACTCTTCCACAACTTGTTCTGGTACTCCACCAGCCATATGTCCAGCAGCTTCATCAGCAGGCACTTCAACATTGTATTGTGCCCTTTGTCTGCTGACAATAAAGGCATTGCTCATGTCTCTCCCAGCAGGGTTAGGACCCTGAAACTCCTCTAGGATAGGATCTAGGGCAGGTTCCTCAAAAATGGGTACAAATGCCTGTTGTGGTTCATCAGCAACATTTTCTTCTCCAGCACTTGAAATTCTTCATCACTGTAATCTTAGTCCAGCAGCTGCTCATCCTCATCAATAACAACGATCTGTGACCATCTTTCCTATAGTGGTCTTGTCTCAAAGAGGCTCCACTACAGACTGCTCCTCTTCAACAACAGCAGTAGGGGTTTTTCCAAACCCAAAGATAGTTCCAACCTATGTCCAGTGTTGTTTGTACCTCAAAGAACCTATACTACGGTTCCAACCTTTGTTCAGTCTTTGTCTGAGTCTCAAGAAGACTGAACCACAATTTCAAATCTACAGTTTGCTGATCATTAGTATGCTCAGCAGATTCTTCAACAAATAAAGCATCTGAAACACCAACCAGTCTGTTGCCTCCAAGATTTATCCCATCATTTATTAAGGCCTCCAGACCATCTATGATGAGATTTTCCATATCCTCATCCATTTGTCCAGTTTGCTGGACCTCAGCAGACTTACCAATATCAGTGGACTGTTGTACACTTGGTTCATTTAATAAAGCAGTCCCACTGACTCCTCCTGGACCAGAGGGATGATCATCACCAGAATCAGATGATGAATCATCGTTGTCTGATTCATCTCTAGGATCTCTGAACTTGATACCCTCTTCCTTATTTTGTTGATCAAGGAGATCCATCAATTTAGCATCCAACAGAGATGTATCAACCTAATCCAATAAATTTTTCACTCACAACTTCTCAAAAGCCCATTCCTCAAAATCTATCATTGGTTCTGCAGCTAGCTTTTGTCTCTTGTTGATCCCAAACTTCCACTGAAAGTAATCAGCTACCAGCTGGAGCTTTGGATCAACATACCCTTCTTTCTTCTTTTTCTCTTTTCTTTCAAAGGGCATGGTTGGCTTTCTAGGAGCTATCTGTCCACTCTGCTGACCTCCAAAGGTCTCAACCAGCAGGGTCATAGTTTCTTCAATAGATGCATCTAGGTCAGTAGGTTGCTCAGATTGTACATTAGTGCCTACTACCTCCATCTATTCCACACTGGGTTCCCCCTGACTAATATGCTCATCAGTAGGGTTAGCAACAGATTGCTCTTCCCCTGACTTCTTGCAAAACTTGCAGGGTCTTGTACCGACTTTTCAACTTCCATAGCAGGTAGAGACTCAGTAGTCTGCTGTGGTTCTTCAATAAGTTGCTCAACAACAACTTGTGCGACTTGATGAAGGCTTGCGGCCTTGCTGCGGGAGAGGAATCGGCAAACACACAACAGGCTCAGTGCAAAGCTGACTCTTTGTGATTCTCTAGTAGGTTGCTCAACAACAACCTCTACTATCTCAGTAGGCTTAATAATTGTTAAGGGTTCAGCCTCAATAGCCTCTGCTTCTTCTTCCCTTTGAGCCTCCAGAGTCCCCAATTCTTTCCCTTTGCCATGTTTCTTTTTCTTGGCAATCTCTTTCATTCTTTTGGAAAGTTGCTTTGATTGAGCTTCAGCAGCTTTCCTCTTTCTACTGGCTTCCTTATGTTGCTCCTTTAAGATTTCAGCAACAGTCTTCTTCTTTGCAACTACAGCAGGGTCAGTAACCTCAATTTCAGCTGGACCCTCAGCAGACTCATCAGTCTCTGTTGTTTGCTTTCTAGTCTTCATAGGCTTTAACATTTTTGTTATTTTTCTTGTATCAGTAGTCTTTCTCTTCTCAACAGTCTTCTTGGGTGCAGCAGACTTAGCCACTTCCTTAATCTGCTCACCATCAGCATCATCATCTCCACCATCACTATCACTTTGTGTAGCCTCAGCAACCACATCTTCATCATCATCCAAGTCAGGAATAGGAGTAGCAACTTCCGGCTTGTATCTGGATTGGTTAATCTTTTCACATGAAATATCTTGTATCTGAAAATGATTCAACAAGGTCTGAATCAGTAGACCTAAGGGCTTGACATTGGACTTCCTTATACCATCTATATCTTCAATAAACACCTTCTTTATGTAGTGTATAAAGAATCCAGCCCAATCAAACTTCATACTTCTGCAGATGATGATCAGCATATCTATTTTAGGTCCAGACAGTGTGTCTAGACTCCCAACGAATCCCAAAATGGTCTTGGTAACCAATTTCCTCAGCAGGTTATACTCATAACCAATATGCTTCACATTAATGCCAAGATTTGATGCAATTTTCTTATTTGTCTTTATTGCATCCACAAATTGCATCCTTGGTAGATTCATCGCCTCTGGATTGGTGGGGGCATTATTTCCTGGTGCAAAATGAAATAGCTCTCTCAGCAGGTCTGAGGAAATTTCAATCTCTCTTCCATTAACAGTTGTAGTGAAGGCCTCTCTACCTTCATGTATAACAATGTTCTTCCAGAACTCCAAAACATTGATATAAGAAATCCTTTCCAGTCTTCTATTTAAGTCCCACTCAATTCTTAACTACCCCCACTCCAAATTATAAATATCCAGGATTTTCTTTTATAAAAATTCTTTACGCTTGAACTCTGAATCTACTCTCTGAATTTCAAATTTTCAAATCTTCAATCAAATCCAAAAAAATGACCTTTACTCGTGTTGAACCCGGAATGATCGTTTCTCTTGATCAATATATTGCGAAATATGTTGATCAAACTCTAGTTAATTCTATTGCGACAAAAATTCGAAAAATTAAAGGATTGGAAGCAGTCTTCAACATCGATCTAAAAAGTGTTTGTTTAGAAAGCATCGGAGACTTCTATCAATTTGGAAGAACAGTCGTGGAAGGAGAAGACACACAAACCTTCATCACCACTGTCAGTAATAAAGAGATCAAAGTCACTGAAGAATTAATTGCAGAAATCTTTGGGTTTGACAAATCCGGAGGATCGCTGACCATTAAGTTGACTAAAAATGTGAAAGAGAAGTTATGGAAAGATATAGCTATTAACGGTGAATCTACTATCCTACCGATTTGGAAGCACAAGCCTACTCAAACCGAGTTTAATTTTCTTTGAAGTTTTTGGCAAATTGCATAATTGGGAATCTTTGGAAACTTCAAAGAACTTATCTCGAGCAAAACTTGATTTGCTTTACATAATCTGGTTTGAAAAGGATTTTAATTGGGCAAGGTATCTATATGATCAATTGATAGCACAATCAATTGACGTACCCAAAAAGAAGACCGACGTAAAGAAAGGAAGATTTTATCATAAGAAGACTCTTGCACTAGTAGTCCAAAGGATACTCGATCACTTTGGAATTGCTAAAGGGAAAGAAACATCCATTCTTGATGGAAAGATTGATATTAAAGAAGAAAAGCCAAGGAAAGGAAAGTTTGAGAAAAGCGAGACTGAACTCAAAAGAAAAGAAGCAGGAAATCAAAAGAAGAACTGAATCTGAGGCGAAGTATTAGCACAAATTGAAGACTCAAGAAAAGAAAGCGAGATAGAAGAAATTGGAAAAAGCGAATCGAGAAGCCAAATTTCATCAACTCAAGAAGCTAGAACCGAGATTGTCGACAAATCGGCACCTTTAGTGGCGAGATTAATCCCACCCAATCCATTCCAACCTTGGTAATGGAGGAAGTCGTACATATGAACGGAAACAAGGAAAGAAAGCGAAGTTATCAACAGAGAATGCATTGAAACTAACTTGCGTGAAGAAGAAGTCGTAACTCGGGGAACAAACCCCGAGGGTCGATCTGATAATGAAGAATCAGATAAATGATGAAAGATCGATTGATGAAACAACATTGAACATGCTCATGTTGCTTTCAAAGTCTCAGAGCTACTCCTCAAATATCTCTGTACTGACTTGGAACAGGAGAAAACTGTTAAAGAATTTACAGCTCCTCAAACTGAAGAAAAGGAGGATGAAGCAATAACTGAATCAACCAAGTTTATTCAATTGGATGAACGAGTTCATGTAGCTGAACCGACTGGACACACAATGGAAGAAGTTCCAGTTGATGAATTGGAACCTGAGCAAAGCGAAAAACAAGTCGTTGAAGAAGAAGCAAGTGAAAAAGTTCTAAAAACTGAGCCGATAATCTCAGGTTCTGAGATTGAAAAAGGAACATCAGTTATTTCAGCTACTGCTGAGGGAGAAACCAGCAGAACAAATCTCATGCAAACTGATGATCCTATGCAAATTGAAGTTCCTACTCAAGGAGAAGATCATGAAATTACAAGGGATTCCGAAGACACCCTCACACCAATCAAACCTCCATCCGCTCATACGGAACTATTGAAAGCCGATTATGAACGATTGCAAAGATACTGTAACACGGAAGTTCGGGCCCATAAATGATCGAGAAGTCGGCATGCAGAAATGGAGATCATTGAGAAATGGGTATTCGATCTATACAATATCACAAGCTTAATGGAGATAATCGATACCGAGGAATTCTAAATCAAGGATATGCATTGATTAGAAAGCAGATTATTGGAAGGAAGACACATAGCGGTGGAAGCTCTAAGAAAAATGATGATGATCTTGAGGAAGATCACGATCTACAAAAAGGATTCTTGCCTCCATACAAGAAAAGAAACCGCAAGGATAACAAAATACCGATAAAGACTCAAGTAGTTCGGTGGAAGCGGTGGAAGCTCAAGTTACGAAAACATATCTCAAGCTCAATCGGACAATGAAGCACAAGAAGGATATCAGTCTCCCACCGATAAATCCACACTTGAAATAGCAAGATCATTGGCGAGACATACGAAGAAGAATCGGATGATGAACTGGAAGTACTTTTGTCACCAACAAAGGTTATTGATTCATCAAGACCGGAGGAAAGCGAGAAGCAATCGGAAGAAGAAAGACAATCAGCTGAATGTAGAGAGAAATTGAAGGAAATTGTTCTCTCACCTCTAAAGCAAACAAATTTACCAGATGCTGAAGCAAGCAAGTCAAAGGAACAACAAGAAAGAAGTTCACAAGATGTTCCTACTCAAGTTGATCTCATTAGATATTATCACAATGAGATACTTAGAATTCAAAAGGATGACATGAGCTTATTCGGAAAAGTTTTAAAATCTTTAGAAGCCAGTCAAGATGAAAGATCCAAACTTGAAAAGAAGATGGATACTGTGAATGACAGTTGTCAAAATACTCTGCTTGAGATTCGGAAAACAACCGCTGAACATGTCACGAAGAAGAATGAAACTCAAGACAGATGGGAAGGCATTCTCAGTAATCTAGTGGACATAATGTCTTTAATGGAAAAAGGATTAAAGGACTCAGTTTTGGCTCAAACCATATTGGCATCAACTCAACACACATTAAATGCTTACATCAAAAGCCTGATCAATAAAGATGATGTCAATAAGGGGGAAAGTTTGGACATTTTAAAAGTCCATACAGCTGAAATACCACAAGTTCTCACAAATGTTGATGATAAGTTAAGTGAACTGAAGAAAGAAAGAGGAGACTTTACTGATGATGAGATGAAATCGATTGTTAAGTACTCAGAACCAAGCGACAAAAGAGTTGGTCCGATTCTCGCCTCTCTACAATTTGTTCAAAGACTTACCAGAGAAAGAAGGAGTATCAAAAGAAGAATCTCTTGAAACTTTTCTCGCACATGCAAAAGATACTTGTGTACTATTGGAATAAATCAAGAAATGGGAAGCAGACGGTACCTTAGATAAAGTTTGAGAGAAAGTTGAAAAGATCGAACCCGAATTTATTCAAACTCTACTCGTAATGACCACCAATGAAAGGCTAAGGACATCAGCCACATTTGCAACTCTATTCAAAAGTAAATTCTTCAAGAAAAACAACTTATCCCAGTCATGGAACATTTGGGCAAGCATTCATGGAATTGAACATTCAGCCACAAATGAAGAAATGAGAATTGTTGCGGAGAACTATGATAATCAACCAGGACATTAAATTCAGTTGCCTTACTTATGTTGTACTTTAATCTTTTAACTCGGCTATCAAATAAAGTTTCAGTTTCTCAGTTCATGGTGTTACTTATTATGTTTTTGTCTTTTATCTTTTTGCATTGCTTTTAAGGAGGGTATTGACATCATCAAAAAGGGGGAAATTGTTGGAAATAAAATTTATGTTTTGATGATGATTCATCACTTAGTTTATTAATTGTTCTTAACCCCTTGATGAAGTGTCATAACTAGTCATTTGTTATAGTGCAAAGCAAAAGATGTCTAGATACCAATGTATAGGATTTATTAAAGTCTGATAGTTGTATAAGTTTAATCAGACAAGCACTGTAATTGTTCTTGACTAAAACTGAGAAATGGAGAAACTGACATTTTGACTAGCTGAGATCCTACGACAAACTGACTCGGATACACCTACTGAAGAAGGTAAGTTCGCTGAGAGTTACAAACTCAGTTGGCTTATCTAGAAGATGGAAGAACTGAGGGACACAGACTCAGTTATTGAAGAACTGAGGGACACAGACTCAGTTATTGAAGAACTGAGGGTGCAAACTCAGTTATGAAGATTATAAGTCGAGACTGTAAAGTTGGACTTCATGCAAGATTGTGGTAACCTGAACTGACTTTATAGATCTTGTATGAAGACCTAAGAATCATAAGGTCAATGAATTCTTAGATGATAAATGTATCATGGTGTACTCTGATTAAGTCAATTGTAATCGATGAAAACCGAAATCTCGATATTTGAAGAAGAATAAAATCTCGATTAATGCTCCAAGTCAATAAGAAACCGACAAATAATAAACTCAGCCAGAAAGCGATAGGAAACTCAGTTTTACAAGTTAATCATCCAACAAGCTGAAAGTACAATCGAACGTTGTAAAGTAAGAAATCTCATTGGATGAGTCACTGACACAGCAGGAACGGTCAGAAAACATAGCCGTTACAAAGCAGGATAAACCCCTATAAATACATTACCTCTACAACATCAAAAAGGGGGGGTGTGCAGGCATATGATAAAAAACGAGAAAATCTATCTAGTCAAGAAAGATTAAAATTGAGGGGAAAGCCAGAATTCAAAAGAATACCTGCTACATACTTAATTGCAAGATCAAGAAATTTCTTCAAGTATTCAAGCATATTCAGACAGATTCAAGATCTTACATTTGAAGAAATACAGAGCCGTGCTTAAATTAATCATCTACAAGAAAAGCTCAAATCACAGTTGAATCATAGTCATTGATTCAAGGTCTCAACTTTGATTATATCAAAGGTCTAGACTGTGAAACATCAAGAAGGTGTGAAGGACAGTTGAGTGCAGTCAGGAAGACTGTGTTTGTGATGAGCTGGTGAAGAGGCAATTCTACCCTCCAAGGACCAGTGGTTCAAACAATTGAAGAGCAGCAATCCTACCTGTTCTACAAGTGTTTAGATAGTTGATAAGTCCACCATATGTGGTTATTCTTGGATCATTTTGGCCTGTTTTAATGCATATTTTGTGATTTTCGTATGATAAATTGCCTTTTTGGACTAGATTACTCATTGTGGCTTTGATATTTTGCGTATATGATGAATCCGAGCATAAAAGGCAATGAAAACGAGCTAAAAAGAAGTCAAAATCATGAAGGCAAGAAGAATCACACCAGGTGTGGAAGAATGAAACAGTGGTGTGAAAAATGCGAGAAACTATCCAGATTTTCTACAGGCCAACGAAATGTTCTGATTGGTTGACACAACTTCCAACGTGATTTTCATGTTGATGGCGCAAATTTGGATGGATTTACACGCATATTTTTAGGGAATTTTATTTTAGGAGATAAATTACACAATTTAAATTAAGGAAAATTCCTATTTATCCTAAAATAATTTCCTAAAATTGGAAAAAATCATCACACAGGCATTAATCATCAAGATAGGCAACTCTTCCTCCTTTCCATCATCATCATCTCCCATCCCCAAGAACAAGGATTTTAGGTTTTCAGAATTCAAGAACGAGGCTTTTTCGAGGTTTGATTATTTATGCAATACTTTGACGGTTTCTTTCTATCTCCTTTCTCCTTTATTCTATTTATTTATTTTTCTTGTCAAAGTATGAATTATATGGTTGAATCTTGGAATCTTGATATGTTACGAGAGTAAATATTGGTTTCTTGGATTAGGAAAAGCCCGGCGATGATTATATAGTTTTAAAGATACAATCTTTTCATTGATAGGATTTTTGTCATTTTATGAATTTGATCTTGTATGCTTATTCATGTAATTTTCCGGAAATAATATCTCGAAGGAGTGAATGACTGTAGGATTGCATGAGAAACTCCATTCGATTAATTGATGACAGAAAAAGTATTAATTAATCGATAACCTAGAAACCAAGATCGAATCTTTAGGGATTTCTTGAATGAAAATTAGGTTAAACCTAAAGTGGCCCTTTAATTATGGTAATTCAATGGACCTAATTTTATTCATCATTGTAGGAAACTGAATGTTGGATAAAACTAGGTACAATCACGATAATAGTTCGAAAGAATGTTTACGTGTAATATTTGATAATTGGTCTTCATAAATGGAAGATTCATATTGATAGAAAAATTGTTGAAATTCTATGTAAACAACGCCGTGGTGGATCCGAAATCCAAGAAATGCCTCTAAACCTTGAATCTTATTACCTAAATCTTGAAGTTCTTGGCTTGTAGTTATATTTTCTTTATTTTCTTTAATTTTAGGATTTTTAGATAAAAAAACCTCCAAATATTTGATTTGTCTAGCTAATATAAATCGGGAATTGTATGGTGATTGACCACAAGTCCCTATGGGATCGACATCCTAAGTACTACTCGATAAGCCGTGGCGCTATGTAGCATTTAGTGATTATATTGAAAATCACACATCAAGTTTTCTCAAGCGCGCGTTGTTGCCGGGACTTCGGTGTCAACATCGAACGTGTTTTTGATTTTGTTAGACTAGACTTTTTTTTCCTCACCATAGCAAGCTGCACCTTGCTACGGTGATACCTTTTTGCTTTTTATTTTTTTTCTTTTCTTGTGCAGAAATTTGAAGTGCCAGGCTTTCATGGATTCATTTTACTCTAGATTCAGTGCTCAAGTGACACCAACTGATGAGAGGATGTATGGAAATAGACTTAACCAATTTAAAGTGAGATGTTCATATTGTGGTGGAAACCATTGTGAAGCTCAGTGCAATGGAGGTTATTCATCCCACCAATGGAATACTTATGACAATTATGGTGCAAGTCATGAGAACCAATTCCAATATAGCCACAACTATGCATCAACATGCAATGGTGGGAGGAGTAACTATCCTTATTCTCCGTGGGGTCAAGATCAAAGCAATTGGAAACAACAAGTGTTCCCTCACTCAGAGTCCAAGTCTAACATTGAAATTTTGTTAGAGAAATCTATAGAGAGCAGAGAGAAATTTTCTAGAGAAATGGCACACCTATTGTGTCCTGCTCCACAAAAAAGGGAACTGACTTTGGGAGAATTAGTTGCACGTAATCGCCATGTTCTTGAAGATGAAAGGGAAATGGAGAAGGCGATTCAAGAGCAGGAGGCCGACCTTGAAAGTCGTGGGGATGAAAACTGTGATCCTTATGAGATCCCACATTGTCTTGATCTAAATGTTTTCGGTGATTCTTTCTCAAAGATTGCAGAGTGTTTGGGCCTTCTTCAGATAACAAGAGTGAAGCCACATGGAAATTCGAACCATCTCCACAAGATAAGCGGTGCAATAATTCCAGATTCAACATTGATGAGCCAAGAAAAGGATGAAAAGGAGGTAAAAATATTGCGCTTGATTTGAATGCATTTGATAATGATAACCCCCCTTCATTGTATAATGATGTTGAATTTATGGATGTTGAGCATGTAGAGTATATAGATGTTGCACCTCTAATAGTCCATAATTCTCTTAGATTTGTCATGAGCATTGATAAAGAGATTTATAAATTGTTAAGTGGCACTTCATATTTTAGAGCTAAATTGATTAATCGCTTTTCAAGAAGGCATGATTATAGGCTCCCAATGCTATATTTGAAAATCCTTGTTAATATCCTTGATATGTGGAGAAAAATGCAAAGGGATGCCCTTCTTTGGTTTAGTCCTCCTTGACAATGATGTTTAAAGATAGTCCAACTGAAGACTATAAATTCAGAATGTTTTTTTTTTTATTTTTTTCTTTCTTGCTTAATGAATAAATAAAGGAAGAGAGTTGTCCTCTCGGTCCTTTAGTCTTGGTTTGTTTTGTTTTTGGTGTCGGCTTGCAGCCAGATAACTTTGCACAAGAGGAACTTCATGGATTTTGATGCCATGGTGTGGAATATTTAGTGTGAGAAAACCACGATCGAGGTGAAAGGAAATTTGAGGTGTGATTTGAGGCCATCTTTTAAAGCGAAAGGGGAGACGGTTTCAAAAAAAAAAAAAAAAAAAAAAAATGCCTTGAAAATGACGCAGATATCACACCCAGGTGTGATTTTTATCACACCTAGGTGTGATTCTTCCGTCCAAAAAAAAAAAAAAAAGGTGTGCCTTGAATTGACGCAGGTATCACACCCAGGTGTGAGTTTTTTCACACCCTGTGATTCTCCTGTCCAAAAAAAAAAAAAAGAAAAATATATATATATATTTTAATTCTTGCCCTCTTCCTCACTTTTCACCACAACTTTCATACCCATGGACCACCATCTCCTACCACCACCTCCCACAACTCCGGCCAACCATCACTCCGGTCACCGGAAAATGACCACCCTGCCTTTCCGACCACCACCTCTTGCCGGAGTCCGGCGAATGACCATCATTAACACAGATTCTTCGAGAGCTGAACGACGTGCTTGCCCTCCCCTGATTGCTCGTGCTCCCTCTTCGATCCGTCTGACGTTCTGGCATCACGATTCGGTGAGTTTCTTTCTTACCCTAACTTGCTTTTCATTTATTTACATTGGGGACAATGTAACATTTACGTGTGGGGGCGGGTCACTTGTGTAGTTTCCTTGGTTGTTATTCGAGTCTTTTGTCTTAGGGTCAATAAAAGTCACTTAGGTAGAGTCTATGTGTCGAGTCGTTTTGAGTCCATGTCTTGCTTGGATTACACACAGTCATATCGAGTATGATTTGAAATGCATGAAAATTGTTAGAGACTACTTTGATAAGAAAGATGCATGATATAATATGTTTGATTCCACTTGATAGATAAACCACAAGTAAATGTGCATTGATTTTTATTGAGAATGATTGAGATTAAGTGAGTAGACAACCTGTCCCGGTGAGATGTTCGCCATAATGATCGACTACTTGACCTCACCAAAAATGAGCGTTTATTTTTCTCTTCCATGATTTTGTTCCTTTAGAACTTGTGTTGCATCTTATTGATATTACCATGGTACTTGCATCTATACTAAAATGAGTAAGGCACTCGTTTCTTCATTTACCCACACTTAACACCCTTACTAGCCATATATTATGCCCTCACCCCACAAAAAAAAAAAAAAAAAAAAAAATTGAATAGCCCAAATTCTATTTTGCCCGGCCATAAGATTAATGGGATGTTGACTACTAAATTCTGAAAACTCGATTGCAAAGAAATTAAGCTTGGGGGAGTCCGTTTTGTGTCTTGAATATTATTTCAAATACAAAAAAAAATGAAAAAAAAGGAAAGAAAAAGAAAAAGAAAAAAAAAAAGAGTCAATAAAGGAGTGCAATCCCAAAATAGCCTCCTATGTTGTTTTAGTTTTTGTTGTGTAATAAAAAGGGAGTGACGTCTTTATCCTCCCAAAGTATAAAGTCATGTTAGTAGCTCGTTGTTAAAGAATTGTGTAGTTGTTGGACAAACCCCCCTGAGATCTTACGAGTTGATGAATTAGTAGTCATATGTTTCACTAGTTTTAATGGCCTTGAACCACCTACCATGATATATATCCTACACTTACCATTTTTACCACCATTTGGTCATTTTCCTACCTTTCCGGCTATTCTCTACCATACCTTCTTCTAAGTCCTTATGATTTGTGTGGTGCATGTTGCTTTGGCGGTTGACATGAGATAATATACAAGCATATAGTAGGGCAATTTCATTGGAATGAGCTTGAGAGATTAACCACCTCACAAATATGAGTGTAGAGCGATTTTATCCCATGAGGGTCTACTTGTTTGGTTGATCTCATTCTTAGTGGAAGTCTTTGTCCATGTTTAAGTGTGGTATTTTGAAAGAAGTTGACCATGTTTATATTATGCATTTGAACTATTGAAGTATAATCTATCGAGGCTCGTGTACTTTGCATCCTACTTGAGATTGTTCTATGTGTGTTCTAAGTTCTTCGTCTTGAGTTGATATTTTGACTTGCTTGGGGACAAGCAAGGGTTAAGCTTGGGGGAGTTTGATAAGTCCACCATATGTGGTTATTCTTGGATCATTTTGGCCTGTTTTAATGCATATTTTGTGATTTTCGTATGATAAATTGCCTTTTGGACTAGATTCTGCTTTGTGGCTTTGATATTTTCTGAGATATGATGAATCCGAGCATAAAAGGCAATGAAAACGAGCTAAAAAGAAGTCAAAATCATGAAGGCAAGAAGAATCACACCAGGTGTGGAAGAATGAAACAGGGTGTGAAAAATGCGAAACTATCCATTTTCTACAAAGCCAACGAAATGTTACGATTGGTTGACACAACTTCCAACGTGATTTTCATGTTGATGGCGCAAATTTGGATGGATTTACACGATATATTTTAGGGAATTTTATTTTAGGAGATAAATTACACAATTTAAATTAAGGAAAATTCCTATTTATCCTAAAATAATTTCCTAAAATTGGAAAAAATCATCACACAGGCATTAATCATCAAGATAGGCGACTCTTCCTCCTTTCCATCATCATCATCTCCCATCCCCAAGAACAAGGATTTTAGGTTTTGTAATTCAAGAACGAGGCTTTTCGAGGTTTGATTATTTATGCAATACTTTGACGGTTTCTTTCTATCTCCTTTCTCCTTTATTCTATTTATTTATTTTTCTTGTCAAAGTATGAATTATATGGTTGAATCTTGGAATCTTGATATGTTACGAGAGTAAATATTGGTTTCTTGGATTAGGAAAAGCCCGGCGATGATTATATAGTTTTAAAGATACAATCTTTTCATTGATAGGATTTTTGTCATTTTATGAATTTGATCTTGTATGCTTATTCATGTAATTTTCCGGAAATAATATCTCGAAGGAGTGAATGACTGTAGGATTGCATGAGAAACTCCATTCGATTAATTGATGACATGAAAAGTATTAATTAATCGATAACCTAGAAACCAAGATCGAATCTTTGGGATTTCTTGAATGAAAATTAGGTTAAACCTAAAGTGGCCCTTTAATTATGGTAATTCAATGGACCTAATTTTATTCATCATTGTAGAAACCGAATGTTGGATAAAACTAGGTACAATCACGATAATAGTTCAAAGAATGTTTACGTGTAATATTTGATAATTGGTCTTCATAAATGGAAGATTCATATTGATAGAAAAATTGTTGAAATTCTATGTAAACAACGCCGTGGTGGATCCGAAATCCAAGAAATGCCTCTAAACCTTGAATCTTATTACCTAAATCTTGAAGTTCTTGGCTTGTAGTTATATTTTCTTTATTTTCTTTAATTTTAGGATTTTTAGATAAAAAAAACCTCCAAATATTTGATTTGTCTAGCTAATATAAATCGGGAATTGTATGGTGATTGACCACAAGTCCCTATGGGATCGACATCCTAAGTACTACTCGATAAGCCGTGCGCTTGCGGTAGCATTTAGTGATTATATTGAAAATCACACATCAATAGTGAAGCTAGGGATTAGCCAAGGACTATCAGTTTAGGACTTTTTGTAACTGGGCCATCTCAAAGAAGTTCTAGTGGAATTTTCCTCCGCATCACAGGGGAAGAGAGGACGTACAGGATTACACCACCTGGAACCTCTATAATACTTGTCTATTTACTTTATGCATTCTTTTACTCCCTTATAATGGTTTCCACATTGAAGTCATAGTTACTAATTGTTAAAGGCTAGTTTTATCCGCTGCCAGTTAACGAGACTAAATATAAGTCAGTAATAACTTATATTCAGTTAAGCTAACTGAACTCCGCACAAGTTAAAGGGACAGGAACTGAAGATCAGTTTAAGTTTCAGAGAAACTCAGTTCCTGGGACTTTTCCAGTTCAGGATTAGTTTTTGGTGACAAGTTTATTCACCCCCCCCCCCCTCTAAACTTGTGTTAGCCTTTCCAAGGGACCAACAGATAGCACAAGTAATCATTATCTTTCTTGGATTCTTCCTTTTTCTTTTCACTGAATTTCTTTGTGAAATTCCTTGGAGAACCCTTTCCTGTTTTCATCATTCAGATTTTCTTGCTCAGTAGGGCAATTTGCTCTTGCATCTCATCCAGTAAATCATCTTGAGCTCCTGATGTATCTTCTTGATGTGAAGCAGCCAATACTGATGGTCTTTGGCTCTTCTTTTTCGGGCCAGCACAAGCTTTTTGCTAAATTCATAGGCCTTAAGATCTGAAAACAGTTTGAAGGTGTCTTCTTCATGCAAACTCCTCATTTCTTCTATGGCAGTCACCTTCATCTCCCAAACTTCTTTTGCAGGTAATGCTTCCAAGATTTTTGAGTTGATTTCTTCTTGTGAGTACTTCACACGGTAAGAGGTGAGTTCATCAATGATTGCATTGAATCTTGATTCCATTTGTACAATGATTTCATTTGGTTTCATCTTGAACTCCTGGAACTTCTTCTTTGCCACACTGATCTTGTTTTTTTTTTGATTGAATCAGTGCCTTCACAAATTAATAGTAACTTGTCCCAAAGATCCTTTGCAGTCTTGCAATCCTTCACCTTCATAAACATATTGCTGTCCAAAGTTCGTATATAATATCAATAGCAATATTGTTGAGATTTGCTTTTTTCTATCTTTGATCCATTCCTTTTGGTTTTGGAATGTACTATGTCTCATCTCCCATCACAATGACTTGGTAATTTCAAAGTGGTCCATCTCGTCAAGACATCCATCATTTCATCATGTGTTGCAGCTAGATAAGCCTGCATACGACGTTTATACTCATCAAAATGATCTAAAGAACACATCAACATTGTTCTAGCATACTGGTTGTTATCCATGATGGAAAGCTTTGAAAATCAGAAACTTGAAAAAGTTTTCAAAGTATTTTCACAAGCACAACAAGTAGGATTACTTCAGAATAGAAGCACTGCTCCGATACCAATTGTTGGTCCCTTGAAAAGGCTTTGGATAAGTTTAGAGGGGGGTGAATAAACTTAACACTTAAAACTTTTGGAGTTAACATACTCAGCAACTTCAGTAGCTTGCTGACTGGTCAGTAGTCTGCTGATGTTGAGTTTACTGAATTTGTGCAGTGGAAATATCAAAAATTAAGCCTTATTACTTATTGTTAAATATGATACCAAGTATTAGATACTGAGAAGTGTATGTGTGTGATTCAGTTGCTAGATTCAGTAGATTGATGTGCTCGATAAAGTAAATGCAGAATATAAATGCAGAAAGTAAGTAGGCAGATTTTATAGTGGTTCCAGGTGGTGTAATCCTGTCAGTCCACTCTTCTCCTGTGATGTTGGAGGTAATTCACTAGAGATTCTTGAGGTAGCTGTTACAAAAATCCCTAAGTTGCTTGTCCTTCACCAATAACTATGGCTTCACAAACTGAACACTTGGAACAAGTAGGATTGCTGCTCCAAAGTCTTCCACTGGTCCTTGAATGGTAGGATTGCCTCTTCACCAGCTCCACCACAAACAACGGCTATGCTTCACTGTCCTCAGTAGATTCCTTGTAAAAGAAAGTTTGAATCAAGTAAGTGATTCAGCTTTCAGCAGCTTGATCAGGATGATATCATCAGCAACTTGAGGTCTTCAAGTGTGTAAACTTGATGTAGCTTGAATGCAGATTACACTTGAAGAAATTTCTTTGGATCGGTGAGCTTTATGCTCGTTAGAGGTCACAGGTGTTTTTCTTGATTTAAGTCTGATTGCTCAAGACAGATCCTTAATTTTCATAAAAAATCATCACATGTATCCGAGTTAGAGTCCTCTATTTATAGGTAGAAATCATTGTGACTTATGTTTGAAATTCAAACATAGCCGTTTGGATTTGTCTCCATCTTGACTTGCTTTTTCTCGATCTGTTCTTGGGATCGACATCGCCGACTCCTTTTGACAATTTTCAGTCTGTCCACCCTTTGACTTGTATCCATTGGATAAATGTCTGAATCTTTCCAACGTCCCTTTAATCTTAACCATTGATTTGTTTGACAAAATCAGAGGTTGTTAGCTGTCCATTTCTTTGTAATCTTCCAATGTAGCCTTTGATTAAATCGAAATATGTGTCCAGCAGGTTCATGAGAACATAAGTCTGCTGATATACACATTAGTAAGCTGATCCATAATTTGCTGTGTTTAAAAACACTTCAGCTAACTTTCTTTTATCTAATTTTATTTATGAAGTTAGATTACACCTTTTTGCACATAACTAAGTTCCAATCACCACTTTACTTGTGGAACTTAGACCTTGTACACATGGTATATGTAATCAGTTTAGGTCATCACAAACTTCCCTAAAGTCTGATTCCATATCCTTGACTTTAAATACTAAGTTTGATCCCTTAGCCTTCAATAACTTAGTTTGAGCCCTCAGCCTTCAGTCTTCAGCAGGTTCCTGATTAGTCTACTGACTCAGCTACCCTACTGATCTAGACTAGTCTGCTGATGTAAGTCAGCTGACCTTTTACAGTGCTTGTTTGATCTAACCTATACAAGATCAAACTCTAATAAACTTATACATTTGATCTAGATATCTTTTTGCCTTTGCGCTATAACAGCTAGTCTGGCACTCATCACTAAAACTTAAAAATAAGTCCAACAGGAAGGATAGTCAACAGACTGCTATTATTGATGAGGATGAACAGCTGCTGGACTATGACTTCAGTGATGAAGAGTTTCAAATGCATGAGGAAGAACCTATTGCTGCAGAACCTCAACAGGCATATGTACCATTATTTGAAGAAGGTCCTAACCCTGCTGGAAGAGATATGAGTTGGGCCATGGTTGTCAGCAGACAGAGGGCACAATACAATGTTGAAGAGCCTGCTGATGAAGCTGCTGGACATATGGCTGGTGGGGTACCAGTACAGGTGTTGGATGAGTTGAGGGTAGTCAGAAATGACATTACAAGGTTAAGAACTCAACTTGGCAGACAAGAGCAAAGATTTGAAGATTTGATGAACTTGGTGGAAAATAGAGGGAGGACTACTGAGACAGTTGCTTCCAATATCACATCCACTCAATTTGCTCTTGTTGACCTTACCAAAGATGTGAGAGGCAAAAAACAAGGAAGTACACTGAAAGATCAATTCTTGAAAGAACAGTTTGCCTCCATTCATAAGAAGCTTGACAACCTTGCTCAGGCACCCAAGCCTGTTGTGGCTGAACCTGCTGGAGCACCTCATCCTGCTGTATTGGATCCTAAGATTACTGAAAGGATCAATTTACTGGAATAGACAATGGAAGGAAGGATCACAGCAGTTGACACAAGAACAGAAATTATGGAAGGACAACTAAACAACTTTGTGATCACATAGGAGTGTGTACATGGTATGTTGTCCTATTTTGTTGATGATGTCAATAAGGGGGAAGAGAGCCAGACAGCAGTAGCAAAAGAGGCTGTAAGGATTTTTGCACAAAAGAAATGGGAGGCTGACACCAATGCATTCAAAGAGGCTGCACATGGCAGACTTCAACTAACTGATGACCTCTTCAAAGAATACAAGAAGCTATATTACAATAAGGGGAGACCTTACCATGACAAGGGCTTTCATGAAGGGCTAAATTCCTTTTTGGGATTGAAATTCTGGGAAGCTAGAGTCAAAGCCTTAATATCTTCACACAGAGGTGGTAGAGGTGGAAGAGGTGAAAGAAGTCTACCTACTACATCAGCAAGAGAATCATTGGAAGAGTTCAAGCAGTTATACATACATTTAGGGTTTAGAGTGCACCAAATTAACCTTACTCTACCTGAGGCATGGAAATGGTGGAAGGAAGTGAACCCCCATATTGATTTTTCCCTTATTGAAAATCAATGGATGAGAGAAATGGTCAAAGATATAAGGGAATATCAAGAATAGCAAGAGAAAGAAAGACAAGAAAGAGAAAGAAGGAACTAGATCAGCATACTTACACCTGCTTTTTATTTTTGCTGAATCTAGATTGTAATAACTTTTGAACTAACTTGATTATAATGAGAAATGACTGAGTTTGTTCTGTTTTTGTTTTTCACTCTTTTTGCTTTGCTGTAAGGAGTGTATTGACATCATCCCCAAAAAGGGGGTTGGACTTATTTTAAGTTTTAGTGATGAGTGCCAGACTAGCTGTTATAGAGCAAAAGCAAAAAGATGTCTAGATTAAATGTATAGGCTTATTAGAGTTTGATCTTTGTATAGGTTTGATCAAACAAGCACTGTAAATGGTCAGCTGACTTTCATCAGCAGACCTATCTATATCAGTAGGGTACCTAAGTCGGTAGACTAGTTTTTAGGAACTCGTTGAAGACGAAGGTGAGGCTCAAACTCGATTATTGAAGGCTAAGGGATCAAACTTAGTATTTAAAGTCAAGGATAAAGAATCAGAATTTAGGGAATTCTGTGATGACCTAAACTGATTACATATACCTTGTGTACAAGGTCTAAGTTCCGTAAGTTAAGTGGTGATTGGAACTTGGTTATGTTCAAAATGGTGTATTCAAACTTCATAATAAAAGTTAGATATAAGAGAAGTCAGCTGCAATGTTTTATAAACACAGCAACTTTGCATCAGCTGACTGATGCATATCTCAGCAGACTTTTACACACAGGAACCTGCTGGATATATATTTGTATTAATAGGTTACATTGGAAGATTACAAGGAAAAGGACAGATAACAACTTTTGATTTTGTCAACAAATCAATGGTCAAGATTAAAAGAACGTTGGAAAGAAACAGAGGTTTATCCAATAGATATAAGTCAAAGGGTGAACAGTCTGAAAACTGTCAAAAAGTAAACTGACAGTGTCTGTACTATGTCCAGGGATAGAATGCAAGTCATGAAAGGGACAAATCTGAAACGGCTATCTTTGAATTTCAAACATAAGTCACAAGGATTCTCATCAATAAATAGAAGACCCCTGAGACAGAAACAATAGATGATTTTTGAGAGAAAAAACAACAATTAATCTTGAGCTTCAGATACTTATCAAGAAGTCACCCTACTGACTCTACTGAACTTAAAGCCACTGATCCAATAAATTCTTCAAGTGTAATCTGTTATCAAGCTACATCAAGTTTACACACTTAAAGACTTCAAGCTGCTGATCATTTCATCCTGATCAAGTTGCTGAAAGCTGAATCACTTACTTGATTCAAACTTTCATTTACAAGAAACCTGCTAAAGACAGTGAAGAATCTTTGGGTGTCAAGGACTGTTGTTTGTGGTGGAGCTGGTGAAGAGGCAATCCTACCCTTCAAGGACCAGTGGAAGACTTTGGAGCAGCAATCCTACATGTTCCAAGTGTTCAGTTTCTGAAGCCATAGTTATTGGTGAAGGACAAAAAACTTAGGAATTTTTGTAACTGCAACCTCAAATATCTCTAGTGAATTACCTCCAACATCACAGGAGAAGAGTGGACTGACAGGATTACACCACCTGGAACCACTATAAAAATTGCCTACTTACTTTCTGCATTTACATTCTGTATTTAGTATATTTAACACATGAACCTATTGAAACTAGCAACTGAATCACACCCTTACACTACTGAGTATTTAATACTTGGTATCATATTTTAACAACAAGTAATAAGGCTTAACTTCAATATATTCCGCTGCAACAAATTCAGAAAAATCAATAGTCAGCAGACTACTTAGCTGTCAGCAGGCTACTGGACTTGCTGAGTTTGTTAACTCCAAAAGTTTTAAGTGTTAAGTTTATTCACCCCCCCCCCACCCTCTAAACTTAACCAAAGACTTTTCAAGGGACCAACATATAGCAGTGTTTATTCTCGAATTCAAAGGGATAGGCAAAAAACTAAGCATACAGTTTCCTTTTTCTGAGTGGAAGCATACATTTTCATGATTGCGAAAAAAATTTAGAAATGCAGCCCCGTCACGCAGGATTATACATCCACCAGTGATTTTGAGTTATGTTCGACCTGGCCTATAGTGGAATAAGTCGGGCCCTATTCGGCGTTACAGATTAGAATTGTTCGAGCTCCAAATAATAAGTGTCCCTGAACTTAGTCTGACTTATATATTCTAGACAATTATATTTGCTTTAATGTAAATTAGATCTGATCAGGACTCATGAGACACATAGACAGTGTCATCCCTTTATTGATAAAGCATTAAATGAAGAAAGAAAAACTAACATTAAGGGCCGGAGCCCCACTTTATGCCTAAGGGTAGACCTGAACCCCGTGTGGGAGGTCTTACCTGTTCTCCCGAACAGAACCACCGCAGGCCACCTAGGTTGCTGGGGAGCTCGGGTCCATGCAGTATGGGCCAAGACTGTCTGGAGAGGCTCGACGCAGGTCTGCTGGTCCTTCCATATATAGTAAAAGGCAAAGGGTCTCGGGAGAAGTAACTTATGGACCAAGAGATTCACTCTCTTTTGGTAATAAACAACGAAGGGCTGGTCATCGAAGCAGTGGTGAATCAAAACTTGGTAAAATGAATTTGTGTGGATAATGGAAGTGCAGTCAATGTCCTTTATTACTCTGTCTTCTAGTAAATGAAATTGAGAGATTCCGAGCTGACAACCATCTCAGCTCCGTTGTTCGGCTTTGCCGGACCTCTTGTTGTAATGATCATGCTAGCCACTACATTACGTGGAGAAGCCAATGGAAGGACCCTTATGGTGAATTACATTGTGGTCAGGGCCCCGTCAGCACACAACATTATTATGGGAAGACTAGCTCTTATCGATCTTCAAGGTGTTATCTTCCCGGTTGAAATTCCCTACCACTGAGGGCTCTATTGAAATCAAAGGGACGTGAAAGCGGCCAGGAGTTGTTACACGGCCACCGTGAAACATTTAACATGGTACAATAGGTTACGATAGAAAAATGATTCCGGAAGAGTAAGAAAATTGGTCTCATGATGAAGTTTGTAGAATTACAAACAAACAAAATAAAATACGGATTATTATTAATAAAGTAAAAGTTACAAGTTAATTACTATATGGTTGATCATGGGGAATTTATAGCTTCATACACCTCATGAGTCAGTTGCAAGTAAGTTACATACGGTTATAACAGATTACCACAAAATAACCGTTTTCTATACTGAACTAACTAATCATCAATTTACTGGTGTTTATACTGCCAAGATTTCTTGGTGGTGTTCATGCTATCGGCCAGAGTTCTTCGATTTCTTCACATGATCAGTAAAGTGCACTCAGCATTCCCATCAGCTTTTATACTGTAACACCCCCTCAAGCTGTGAGTGGTGCATGAACGACTTGCACACTCAAGATTCCCATCGCCTTTTTATCTTGTTACACCGTCCTCAAGCTGTGGGTGGTGCATGAACAGCTTGTACTCAGCATTCCCATCAGCTACTTGAAGTCTGAAAGCAGATAGGAGAAAATGGGTGCATCCAAGGCTTTGGTGAGGATGTCAGCTATTTGTTCTTTTGTATTGACTGGAAGAAGTTTGATGAGTCCTAATTTGAGTTTGTCTCTTACAACATGGCAGTCAAGTTTAATGTATTTTGTTCTTTCATGAAAGATAGGATTGTGAGCAATGTGCATGACACTGGCATTGTCACAAAATAACACAGCAGGCAACTGGACTGAAACCTGTAAATCCTGTAGTATATAGATTAGCCATTGGATTTCACAAACTGCATTTGCCATTGCTGTGTACTCAGCCTCTGATGAGCTTCTAGCAATTGTTGTTTGTTTCTTTGCTTTCCAAGAGATTGGTGCATCTCCTAGGAACATCATGTAACCTGATACTGATCTTTTTGATTCAGGACAACCAGCCCAATCATTATCTGTAAAACCTTTAAGTACAAGATTATTGTCTGCTGGGAAAAAGATTCCTTGGCCAGGATTGGTCTTCAAGTATCTCAGCAGTCTGTAAGCTGCCTTCATATGGTTTTCAATGGGGTATCCAGAAATTGACTTAGTTGTTAGACTGCAAAGGCAACGTCTGGTCTGGTTCTGTATGCAGTGTTGTCTTCTAAAAGTGGTGAATTACCATGTTGTAAGGTCTGCTTGGACTCCATAGGTGTCTTAGAAGGTTTGGCTCAAAAAAATTCATATTCTTCTAGAAGGTTAAGTGTGTATTTTCTTTGTGAAATGGATATGCCTTTTGGACATTTAGCAGTCTCAATGCCTAGGAAATATCTCAATTTTCCAAGATCTTTGATGGTGAACTGCAGATGTAGAGCGTCCTTTACTTGCTGAATCAACCCTTCATTGGGGCTTGCTGCTATGATGTCATCAACATAGACCAGTAAATCAAAAGGACTGTCCTGACCCTTTTGTGAACAAACTGTGATCATTTTTGGATTGAGTGAATCCTTGAGTCTCCAAATATTCAGTCAACTTGCAATTCTATTGTCTGCCGGCTTGCTTGAGACCATACAATGACTTAGTAAGCTGTAAACTTGATTTGGTTTGGTTGCTGCACAGCCTGGAGATAACTGCATGTAGACTTCTTCATGCAAATCTTTATGTAAAAATGTAGTATTGACACCCATCTGATGTAGGTGCCAATTGTTGGTCAGCTTTATTCTTTGCAAGTAAGGCTCTAACTGTAGTGATCTTGACAACAGGTGAGTAAGTTTCTTGATAATCAATCCCATATGTTTGAGTGTAGCCTTTTGCTACTAGTCTAGCTTTATATCTCTCTACCGAACCATTAGGGTTGTATTTGATTCTGTACACCAATTTGCATCCAATAGGTTTCTTGCCTGGGGGCAGATCAACTATCTCCTATAAGTGAGTCTTTTGTAAAGCTTCAAGTTCTTTGTTCATGGCCTCCTTCCATTCATCATGCTTTATAGCTTGATTGTAGGTTTTAGGCTCTTTAATTTCATCAATAGCATTAATAAATCTGGCATAGTCTGCTGAGAGGTTGTTCAGAGTGATCACTTCACTTAGTAAATGTGGAGTCTGCTAAACATCATAAGAACCCCCTTGATAAAAGGTTGGTGATTTCCTTGTTCTTGTGGACCTTTTTAGTTGTGCGGGTTCAGGTGCCTGATTTATTGGTTCATGCCTTGCATTGGACGTATCAGCTGCTGTTGATTCTATTGTTGGTTGGTCTGCTGACTCATTCAACAAATTATCGAAATTGTCCATTACCGGCAAAGGAACAGGCCTGTCAGCAAGATGTCTAGGTTTTCCCAACACCTGCTGAAAAAGAAGAAAATAAGTTTCATGGAATTGAGTATTTCTAGCAACAAAGATATCTTTGTTGGTAATATCTAAGAGAATAGCACCCTTGGAGGTGGTTAAATTCCCAAGATAGACACAAGTCCCACATCTTGAATCAAATTTGGTTCCATACTGCTGAAGTGTGCATGAAAAAGCTAAGCAACCAAAAAATTTAAACACAGAATAATCTGGTTTGGTGCCATAAAGAATTTCATGTGGAGTGCTTTCTTTCCGCAGTGGTGTAGGCGTGGCATTAATCAACTTGACAGCATGTAAAAGACAAAATCTCCAATATTCAATTGGTATTACTCTGGAACCTCAAACCTCTTGCAACATTCAGCAGATGCTGATGTTTTCTTTCAACAATACCATTTTGCTTAGGTGTACTGACATAGGATGTCTGATGTATGATACCCTGCTGAGCATAAAGGTCAGTAAGTTGGAATTTTGCACCATGGTAAGATCTAATTACATAATAACTTTATGAAACTGAGTAGAAACAAATTTGACAAAAGATTTAACAAGGTTAGAGGTATAAAATTTAAGCCTCATAAGAAAAAACCCAAGTAAATCTAGAAAAATCATCTACAACAGTAAGAAAATATTGTTGCCCATTTACAGTATGCTATCTCAAAAGACCTCAAATATCCATATGAACAAGATCAAAAGCAGCATTTACAGCAGTTGTACATAAAAAAAGGATTTTTTTTTGAGTTTGGCCATAAGGTAGACATAACAAAGATCATGATTACAAAAATTTGACATCAGCAGACTGTGAACTGATGACTTACAGTCTTTTATCTGGCAAGTGTCCTAGTTTGTAATGCCATAAAAGTCCATCATCTAATCTATCAGATAGAGTGTGATTTGCTACAGCATTGGAAACAGAAACTTTTATTGGTTGATCCTTGACATAAAATCCTCACTGTAACTCAGCTGAACCAATCATGTTCTTGTTCTTGTCCTTCAAAACACACTTGTTAGCAGAGAAAACAGCTGCACCTTTTGTATGATTAATAAATGAAGGTAAATATTAAAGGTTATACTTAAAACTAGGAATGAAAAACGCATCATATAGGACCAATTGAGTGTTAATCCTCGCTTGTCCTACATGCGTGACAAATATATTATTTCAATTAGGCAGTCCCATTTTTATACCGGATAAAGGTTTGGGATTGCTTAACAGATCTAATGAACCTACAATGTGATCTATGGCACCAGAGTCCAAGATCCATTGTATTGATCTTGTCACCTGTTCCTGTAGCAGGTGAGTAGTGTGTAACAATATCGCGAGTTGGCCAACAAACAAATATTCTACATGTCTGCAGGAGGTCATTCAAACAGAGCCATCAACTTGTCAAGTTGTTGTGCAGTAAGATTAGGAAACCTTGGTCCAACAGACCTGCTTGGTCTCTGATCTTCTTCTGTTGATTTCTCCTCCTCTACCATATTTGCCATTTTTGACTTGAAACCTGGAGGAAAGCCATGCTTCTTGTAACAAGTCTCCTCAGTATGGCCATTAAATCCACAGAAACTACATTGCATCTTTTTGGAATTTTTAGGCCTGGGATTTGCAGCAGAGTTGGGTCTACTGATAGTCTGATTGTGTCTCTGTCCATTCTTTTGTGACAATAGGACCATGGAATCTTGATTCTTGGCCTTGTTGGCCACATATGACTTATGTCTCTCAAACTTGATTTCCATTGCAAAGGCATCATGAATTTCTGGGAAATGCACCATCAACATTTCCTGTGAGACCATTGGTTCAAATTCATCCCTTAATCCTTTAAGGAATTTCATGACATGTTCAGCCTCCATATGATCTATCAAATTGTTGATTGCATTGCAGTGACATTGAGGATCACAGGAACAGATTGTCACAGGCCTGATGATCTTGATTTCTTCCCAAAGAATCATCAGTTTTGTAAAATATTGATTGACAGAATATGTGCCTTGTTTTAGTAGATGCATTTCTTCAAGAAGATCTGAAAGTCTTAATGCATCAACATTTGAAAATCTTGCTGTAAGATTCTTCCAAACTGCATGTGCATTCTTGAAGTACATTAAACTTTAAGCAATGGTGTTCTCCACAGAATTTATGATCCAAGATCTGACCATTGTATCATATTGCCTCCATGCATGGAAGTCGGCTGAATCTGCTTCTAGCCTTTTGATTGTGCCGTCTACGAAGCCAATTTTGTTCTTGGTGATCAACACCATCTCCGTGGACATTTTCCAAGGATAGTAGTTATTGCCATTCATCAATGGCTAAACAAGAACAAGAGAAGGATTCTTATTAGGATGAACATCGAATGGACTGGAAGGACTTATTTCTTATTTCTCATCTGCCATGGCTATCAAGAATTTCAGAATTGATTCTCAAATCAATGATAATAGTGGAAAAATTGATCAAGAACTTCAAAAACCAAAGAAAAAGATGACAGTTTACTCTCAAGAAACTGAAAACCCAAAAAAATGAAGAACACTCTCAAGTATCTTCAAAAACCGTAGGAAAGCTTTTAAAAATTCTCAAATTTCTGCTCTGATATCATGATGAATTTGTATAATTACAAACAAAAAAATAAAATACGGAATTATTATTGATCAACTAAAAGTTACAAGTTAATTACAATGTGGCTGATCATGGGGTATTTATAGCTTCATACACCGCATGAGTCAGTTGCGAGTAAGTTTCAAATGGTTATAACGTATTACAACAAAATAACCGTTTTCTATACTGAACTAACTAATCAATAGGTTGTTGGTGTTTATACTATCAGCAGGCTGCTGGTGTTCATGTTGTCAGCAGGCTGCTGATATCTTCACACGATCAGCATAGTGCACTCAGCATTCCCATCAGCTTTCATACTGTAACACCTCAGAGGATAAAATTTAAGATGTTAGTCTTTGGGAAAGTCAAGCAGATCTAGTAGTCAAAGTTGGCCCTTGGATCCCATATCCGAATAAAGACATACTCATTAATTTGCTGAAGGAATTCAGATATGTCTTCGCATTGAAGACTAAAGATATGCCAGGTCTATCCCCAGACTTGGACTTCCATAAATTATATGTTGATCCGAACAGGAAGCCAGTTCGACAAAAGAAGAGACACTTCACTCAGGAGAAAATTCTAGCAATTAAAAATGAAGTGAACAAGATGCTTCGTAGGGATTATCAAGAAGGTCACACACCCAGACTGGTTGGAAAACCTAGTCCTTATCAACAAAATGGATGGTAGTTGGTGGATGTGCATAGAATTTATAGAAGTCAACAAGGCATGCCCAAAGGATTGCTATCCTTTGCTTAAGATTGACCAGTTAGTAAACTCAACAGTCAGTTTTCAAGTATTTTCTTTTTTAGATGCTTATAAGGGGTACCACCAGATTGCAATGGACCCCGAAGACGTGGAAAAGAGTTCGTTCATTACGGTGTTTGGCACGTTCTGTTACACAATGATGCCGTTCGGGCTGAAGATCACTGGAGCGACTTACCAACGAACAATAAACAAGATTTTCAGTAACTATATCGGTAGGTGCATGGAAGTGTACATAGACAATCTCTTAATCAAGAGCAGGTCTTTTGACCAATACTTGATTGATGTAAGTGAAGTTTGTGGAGTACTCAGGCAGACTCAGATGAAACTCAATTCAAAGAAATGCATATTTGCGGTCAGATTGGGCATGTTCTTAGGGTACATGATCTTCAAAGAAGGGATTAAGGCAAACCTAGACAAAGTCGATGCACTGAAGAACATGTCTCCCTTGCGTAATATGAAGGAAGTTCAGAGATTGATAGGATGAATGGCCGCCATGAACAGATTCCTTTCTAGATCGGCCCAGTGTGCCCTTCCATTCTTTAGAAGTTTGAGGAAAGCAAGTCCATTTCAATGGAATAAATAATGCCAGAAAGCCTTTGAAGAATTGAAGTCCTATTTGGCCGAGCAGCCAACTTTGACTTCTCTTTGGGAAGGAGAGACGCTGATGGTTTACCTATCAGTATGTGAAGAAGCCATATGCAATGTGCTGGACAAGGAACAAGACAACAAAGAAAGGCCCATATTCTACGTGAGCAAAGCACTCCATGGACAAGAGGTCAGGTACTCAAATGCCGAGAAATTAGCACTGGCCTTAGTATATGCTTCCAGAAAGCTAAGGCCTTATTTTCAAGTTCATCCAATAGTGGTGGTGACTGATCAGCCACTTTGAAAAATATTGGCATGACTTGACACATAAAGCCGACCAGCAAAGTGGGTAGTCGAGCTGGCGGAGTACGACATGGACTTCCACCCCAGAACATCAGTTAAGGCACAAGCCTTAGCCGACTTTTTAGCTGAGAGAATGCCTATTACCATTGACCAAGATCACCCGAGCTGCAAGTCAGAACTGTGGATGTTGTACATCGATGGGGCATCTAGCAATGATGGAGCGGGGGCAGGTCTTCTACTCGTCCGTCCAAAAGGGTAAGAATTCTCATATGATTTACGATTCAACTTCCAGTATACCAATAATGAAGCAGAATATGAAGCCCTGGTCATGGGTCTTAACCTAGCAAGAAAACTTGGTGCATGGGACCAGCAGGTTTTTAGTGACTCCCAGTTGGTTGTGAATCACATTAAGGGAGAATATGAAGCTAAAGAAGAGCCAATGAAGAAATACTTAGTTGTTGTTCAAGCATTTCTGAAGAGTTTTCAGAACATTCAGAATAGGCAGATCTTCAGATCTAAGAATATACGAGCAGATGCACTCTCAAAGCTGGCATCAAACTTTCTATCTGACAACAAAGTACTGGTCGAACTGCTCAAGGACCGGAGCTACGATAAAGTTGTTCAGCCCATCAGCCAGAAAGACACATTGATGGACCCAATCGTGTCCCATATGAAGGGTGGAATCCTCCCTGCAGATCGAAATCAAGCATGAAAGTTAAAATTCTTAGCAGCCATGTATGCTCTTTTCAATGATATATTATATAGAAAATCATTCATTGCACCTTGGCTCAGATGTGCATCTGAAGAAGAAGGAAACTAGCTCTAGGTAATTTCAAGTTCCTGATCATAGCAGTTGATTATTTCCCCATGTGGGTGGAAGTTGAACTCCTGACTACAATCACGGCCAAAACCAGCCATAAGTTCTTATGGAAAAACATTGTGTGTAGGTATGGCATTCTGAAAACATTGATTTCAGATAATGGAACTCAGTTCGAAGATAGAACAATTCAGGCATGGTGTTCCGAGTTGACGATCACCCAACACTTCACTTTTGTGGGCCATCCATAAGCAAATGGGAAAGTCGAGAAGTCCAACAGACAGATTAAGACTGGTGTGAAGAAAAGACTAGAAGAAGAGGGTTCAAGTTGGGTTGAACACTTATCCAATATATTATGGGCATACCGAACTCCACCAAATTCTGCAATAAGAGAAACTCCTTTCTCCTTGTCATATAGATGCGAGTCAGTTATCCCCGCTGAGATCGGACTTCTCTTACCTCGGTCCGAGCTATACTCTGAAGCAGATCAGGAGACCGAGCCCAGACATTCAAAAGATGATCTGGAAGAAGCTCGCGATGTTGCCTTCATCAGAATAGCAAAGTCAAATAATGAATCTCTCAGTACTACAACTCACGAGTGAGACACTCATATTTTAATGATTGAGACCTAGTGCTGAGAAAGACTACAGTTAGCAAACAGGGCCCTCAAGGCAAGCTTGATCAGAACTGGGAAAGCCCCTATAAAATTTTGAAGGTGCATGGAAAAGGTGCATACCAGCTAGCATATTCAAATGGCAAAACCATCCCTCAGATTTGGCATGCAAACAATCTCCGTAAGTTTTATGTCTAGGACAGGTTCTAGAGTTTTATATGTTATTTCATTTCTTATTTTAGTTATGTTATCTCAATAAGTTGTACCGTGTGGGTTACCAAGACATAAATTATATCAATAAATTTTTATTTTCTCCATTGTGTGTGATGATTTTATTAAAGTTTGCAAAAGTTCAAACTTATTAAGTCTGCAGGATAGACACCGAACTGAGCTCTACAGGTCTGACTCATAAAAGTTTACAAAAGTTCAAACTTATTAAGTCTGCAGAACATACACCAAATTGAGCTCTGTTGGTCGGACTCATAAAAGTTTGCAAAAGTTCATACTTATTAAGTCTACAGGACAGACACTGGACTGAGCTCTACATGTCAGACTCATAAAAGTTTGCAAAAGTTCAAACTTATTAAGTCTGCTGGACAGTCACCGAACTGAGTTCTGCAGGTCAGAAAAGAGTTACAAAATTTGACTCCTTAGGTTCAACTTGACAAGTTTGCAAAAAGAGACAAACTCTTTAGATCTGCAAACAGACCATTAAAACATGAGTTATGCAGGTCAGACTCACAATGTTTGCAAAAGCCAAACTTCTTAAGTCTGTAGGACAAACAATCAAAAGTTGAGCTCTGTAGGTCGGACTCACCTCAAACAGTTGGTAAAAACCCAACTCTTTAAGTCTGCAAGACAGACAATCAAAAGCCGAGCTCTACAGGCTAGACTCAACTCAAATAGTTGTTAAAAACCCAACTCTTTAACTATGCGGGATAGACCTAAAAACGTCGAACCTATGCAGGTCAGTCTCAAAAAACAGCGAGTACGCCACACAAAACTCAGTTTTACATGGCATACTGGGGGGGCCAGGTACTCCAACACAGATCCAAAGTGCTGAAAATAAGTACTGAAAGTAAAGTTAAGGTAAGAACACTTGCTAAAAAATTTGCATATATTATCAAAAGGTTGTGCAGGTTACAACTTTAAAATTTTGAAACAACAAAACAGAAGTACAAGTCAAAAGCTTAGGACGCATCAACAATTGAGTTTTGCACATGTTCTGTGGCAGAAGGAAGATTCTCCACAATCGCATTGGCCTGGGGCTGCTCGGTATAAGAAACTGGAGCTGGTGGTTGACGTAGAGTCGTAGCGCGACGACTGTACTTAGAGCAGTGTTCTAAAAATCGGCCAAGTCGGCCGCCTAGGCGCCGGTCGGCACTCAACCGACCCGAATTTACACCACTCGGCCTTGTCTAGGCGGGCTGGTCTCTAGGCGGGCTGGAAGTCGGGCTGGGCGGGTTCAAGTTGGGTTCAAGGCGGGAAACTCGGTCAAACTCGGCCAACTCGGAGAAAGCTTTATATAATATTTTTTTTCTGTAAGTCTTTATATATTGAGATATTTTTTTGGGAAGCCCTAATTAAATAAAAAAATGAAGACTTAGTGGATGAAAATGGAGAATTTATTTGAATTTGTGTCACACTTTTAGTTTAAACTTAACTTGACTACGTGACTCTGAATGTGTTTATTTTCGAGTTTGGACGTATGACATATCATGTATGTTTGTATGTCTTTATTTTGTGACTTGAATTTTTAGACTTATGATATGTTAGTACTTACTAGAGTAGTTGTATCATTATTTTTGGGGGTTTGTAGTAGTATTTTGTTTTTTTTGTTTTTGACAAGTCCATTATTATTATTATTATTATTAAAATAATTAAAAAAAATTCACATCCGCCTAGTCCCCGACTAGTCCCCCGCTTAGCCGACTACTCCCAACTCCCCACCCGGCCGCCCGACTGGCACCTAGAGACTTTTAGAACACTGACTTAGAGACAAGGTCTATCCCCTCTTGGAACTCCTTCAAACGAGCATCGTGGATAGCGTCCATGCCAGACTTGTATAACCTTTTGTTGGCCAATATGTCAACAGCGAGCTCAGAGAACTGGGCCTTGGAGTAATCCACTCCTAAAGAGTAAGTGCTATTCACCACAGGTGCAAGAACCTGCGTCAGGGCTACACGAGAAATTTTCTAATAGAAAAATTATAGAATCATAAATTAAAGTGTTGCTAGTTAGACGGTATTTGAAACCGATAAACTAGTGGGAGCTTCAATCTTATGTTTTGTTGTTTTTTGAATTTATTAGAAAATTAGTCCCACTGGGTAACGCTTTCATTAGACATCCCACGGTTCACGAGTAGTGTCTACTCAAACAAACTGCTAGTTCAAGACTATTTCCTTTTAAGAAAAGTCAAGAATGGGAAAGAATGTCTACAAGTGTTAATCATCTAAACTAAGTTTGAGACTAAACCGAAATATTAATTAAAGAAAGTATAGGATAAGGAAAGTGATTTCGGATCACTAACCAATGAATCCTTAGCGACTTTCTTAACCGAGTAACTCGACTCGGGAGCTAAGTTCTTTGGAATAACAAGGAAGCTTTGCATTAACGATTAATAGAGTAACAACGGGCAGTAATTTCAGCTTGAATAGTGGGAGTAGTATGAGGAAATGAATTTTGGATTCGATCCTTAAATATCATGGAAAATTTATTTTTCTTTTCAGATTCGTTGGAACAAATAGATTCACTTTCAACTCGACATATTGTTGCCTCATAGAAAGTGAATATGACATTTGTAGTATGAATCCGAGACTCGGACTTTTGTTTGATAAAGTCAGAACCACTAAGAAATGCTGAAAAGGTATATGTAACACGTCTTAAACTATTCTAGGCAAATGGTTTCCGTATTAAGATAAACGATTCTTCAAAATCTATTAATTAGTGCATATATCCTAGAGATAAGACCTAACGACTGGCTAAGGGTGATTCCTATCTCCCAGTCTCGGAACACTGTCTTAAAGGAACAATGACTAAGCTTCCTTTCAATTGGGAAAGGGTAATAGATCTGAAGAAGTAACGTAGCTTGTTCATATTGACCTTCGGGGTCTACTGAAAGATACAAGCTAATGGGAGCTTTTGAGTGGTGACATTTTGTCTGATAACTACTCGAAACACGATTTAGTTTATCTAAAGAATGCGAGGAGGAGTCTCTGATTTTAACAGAGAATAGAGTATTCCATGCTCAGAAATTGGCTATCACATAGTCTTGGGACTGATGCTCGGCCTGCCTTCTAGTGGAATGTTTTTCACAGAGAAAGAAACCATAGACTTGCCCTATATAGTTATTGATGTACTACAATACACTGCTAAACTCGATTAAGATAATTGGTTGCAAAATAACATTATTATGTAAACCAAGAAGTCTACCTAGAATATACCAGTGAATTTATGGATAAGGAGTGAATTCGGTTCACACCACTTCCATAAATGTAGTCATTTAGCACTTAATACTTGAAGGTAGGACTTGAGATTTTGCGCATACGTTCAGATTGTTCGTGACATATCTTAATGAGACGAGTGAAGGTTGGTTATAAGATTCTTGAGATCAGAAAGTGACGGTTAAACTGTCACAAGCCTTCTGATAGAATCTGTAAGTAACAGCCTTAAACCTTGGAGTACGGTTACTCTAGGAGTTACTATCTGATTTAGTCAGGCCACGTCCAACATCGGTCGTGTGACTACACTGATAAATACTACTATATCAGAATGTCAATACACCCAAAACGCAGTGGGAGTATGGTTTAACCGTTGACCTATTGTGGTTTTGTGGACTTTACAGTCTGCTGGGGTGATTGATAACCTATGGCTCTTGGTGGGCTATATAGGATTCTGATCATAGAGTTTGGTTTGAAAGCCTTAACCCTGTCAATGGAGTTTTGGTACTCCAGTTCTGTTCAGCCTCATGTAGAACCACCTGAGTGTCTCATGCCCAGTGGGAGCAATTGGATCTACACAGAAAAGAGTCGAATGAATAGGAAAGTTTAAAATTTCAACAATAAAGTCGAGTGGTCTAGGGTGATTCCATGACAAGTAGAGAGTTAACCGGACCTTGAACTCTCTCACCACTCGGTCTTGCTAGATTTCGTTAAGCGAGAGAAAATAGGGTGATTCCACGAGACTTTCTTGCCAAAAATAGAGTCCGGATTCATTCGGAACAGAAGGGTCTTGGTTAGAACAAATGGCAAGATGACTGTCGGGGCTTATATCCTTTGTGGATTTAAGAGAACCTCTCGTTCATTTAAAGTCACATGTTTTAAAATATGTGCACTTGACCAGAATATTGATAAGTCTTTTGTAGACTGAATATCAATATTGGTAAAGTAGTAGTATTAGTGTTTATAAATGATTGGAAACAACATGAGTGTTCTATCTGAAGTCGAAAATTGACACGCCAAGTTCTCTGGATGAGAGAATTGGACTATATTCTAAGAATTTGATTCGGTCAAATTCACAAGAATGAGTCATTGGCTATCCCATCCGTCTTATTGGTTAAGATGATCTTGCATATATGGATGCAACATTCAACGAGAGTAGTCCGACCCAACCTCTCAGGAATAACTCTCTAAATCTTCGTATAAAGAGAAAATGGGATAGAGTCTCTCTTGGATAACGGCAAGTCAGGTTATAACAAGTCAATAGTAGTCGAATCTCAGATTTGAGCATTGAATAGCAGTTTAATACGTCCTCAAGTATCTTTGAAGAATGAGGAATAATATGCTTGTATATTCGAGTGCAAGTGGGAGAACCGCCTGATTAGATGGACTGGCGACGTTTCGATCCTAAAGATCGTCTCGAGCCGACAACCAAACTAATCAGTGTACCAAGTCGAGTGCTTGGAGGGTACGGAATTGAGGGATATGTCTCATATGCTTTTAGATCAAGTGGGAGAGTGTTGTGAATAAGATGAGAAAGGGTGTTCTCTAAAAACAATCATTTCTTGTCATTTCGTGCAAGTGGGAGATTGTTAGGTGTAGTGCCCGAAAGATAATTTGTGTAATTGTTTTTAATAATGGATGACAGAATTTATCTCACCTTATTACTTGCTTTGTGCTTGTAAAGTAATACACTGCTGCAAACCCTAAGTATATCTGTATTGAGTTAGTGGAGATATGCTTAAACTGTTAGTCCGTGGTGAACTTAATCAGAGTTTAGAGTCTCTTGATTAAAACACCAATAATTCGCCCAGAACACCTTAGGGTGTGATAGTCTTATCCGGTCGGTCAGTAGAGGGTACCTACGTGGGGCATTTATATATGATGGCATTCATATAGGACTGGACCGATTTAATCTGTATTTCTCGGTATAATTCCGTAATCGAGGAATCTTATTAAATCATTAGATGATCATATATGGATCAACCTTAATCCTGAGGTGATCACAGGGTGCTACTTGTCTCGGGGTATTGTTTGATGTGTTAGTTACGGTTCACTTAAATATGTGTTCCAAGCCACTTCTCATTGACACTATCTCCTGATGAGTGAGTAGTTCTGATTTTCACATGGAATACATTCCTTCCTGCGGGAAGTAGAGAGACAGTCCCCTTATTTGTTAGCCCTAAGAAAGTGTTCGATCCCGGGAGTTCATATTAGACTAATTGATCACTAGTCAGATATGTGAACTAATTGATCATCAAGGGGTTAATGGTAAATAAGGATAAGATATTTTGTGTCGGGTTTACGGAGACATCCCACACAGAGTGGACGATCATGGAGGGTTAGTACGTATGTAGTGATTATATCAATGGACGATTATCTACTACATGGGTTGAGTGTAAGTATATATCTATAATTGGTAGAGTTCGAGCTGGTTTATGGTGGCGTAATCCCGGAATTAATAATTTAATATATATATTATGTTCGATGAATAATATATTTAATTATTGGAGCTACTCAAGTTATAGGTCCATGGTCCCAATGCCATTTCACATAATTCGGGCTTATATTCTTGTTTATTTGGGCTCAGAAATAATTAATTGGCTGGGCCAATTAATTGATATGCATGGATATTATTTAGTTGTGCTAAATAATATAATACACATAAAAGATATTTTATGTGGGCTAAAAAACCCTAGGAGGTGGCGCCTTTTTGGTCCCTTTTTAGCACAAGAATTGATTTTCTTGTGTTATGGAAAATAAAAGATATTCTTGTTATGTGATTGGTTGTATGACTTGTTATTTGATTTCCTATTGGTCAATAACATGTCACAATTATTCATTAAGGAAAATATCTTTTTATTTAATTTAATTATTTATTTATTTAATTAATTAAAACTTGGAGACCAAGGATTTACTCTCCTATAAAAGGAGAGTTATTTCAAGTGTAAAAGACACTTGAAATTTTCGGCCATCACCAAAAGAAAAAGAGAAAAAAAAATTAGTTTTCTAGTCTTGAGTTTTAGAGGAAGAAAAACTACAAGTTTTTCTTGGTGTTGCATATCAATGAGGTTCTTATATTAAGAAGGGTGTCCACCAACCACCGTCTGGAGAACACATTGGAAGATCAAGGCTTCTCATCCTAAGATTAAAGCTTCTCTTCCTTACTATTGGTATGATTTTCTTAACCCCCTTATAGTAATTAAATCCTTTGTTTATGTGTTATAATATATGAATCGTGATCCATCCGATGCGCATAGATCTAATTTGTTTAGATCTGAGCTCCTACATTCTTCAGGAGACCGGGTCAGGACCTGGGATCATTTCTTCCCCTTCCAGAGAATGACTTGCCCCAGCCTCAGCAAGCACTTTATGTCTCCTCATCTTTCTGGATATGTCTATTTGAAGGGCCTCACTAACCTCAGCTTGTTTTCCTCTTCTCTCAGTGAGAATCTTCTCTTGATCCTCCTGCCGAATAGTGTTATCCTTAGGGGAGGAAACATCGAACGTAACGGGAGCCAAGTTTTCCCTAGAAGTTAGAGGCTATAGAAGAGCTTCATCCAGATGCCCTAAAATATCTGGGCTGCATCAACATTAACAGGAGTACCCGTAGTTCGGACATAGGAAAAATCCTCTGTATGAGTCCTCTCAGTGGAGGCACTCTGATCCTGTTGCTCTTCTTCATCATGACCAGCAGCGACCAGATCATTGGCAAAAGCTCTCAATGTGAAAGGCAATAAAAAAACAATTGTTAAGTCAAGAAATGTGTGGAGCTAATGCAAGAAAAATAAAATAGACATTCAAGTAAAAGCTCCTACAGGTATCCCTAGCCGGGGGATCAAGAGCAACATAAGGGACTGGCACAGCCTCGGCCACCGAACAGCATCGATGAGTTGCAAAGGAAGTTGGCTAAACTTCAGAGAGATTCTTGAGCTCCGGGCAGCTCGCATTACTTCTGTACCAATGGTATCTGGGAAAGTGTCCTTGGTCTTATCATCTGAGTTCCAACGGCTCAACTCAAGTCTCCCCTCATGGAGGACATAGAAGAATTGTGTCTTCCATCCTTTGTGAGAAGTTGCCCCCTCTGATAATATGGGAATACTACCCCACTTCCCCATCCGACATAGGAAGTAGTAAAACCCAGGAGCATCCCTAATCTTCTTAATTTGATAGAAGGCTTAAAGAAATTCACGCTGAAGTTGACCCCCATAAGTCGGCAGAATAGGGCAAAACCTATTGTGCTTCTAACTACATTAGGAGCTAATTGGGAAGTGCAAATGTTGTAGTGGTGCAGCATGGCCATGTACGCCGTACAGAAGGGTTGCCTCGGACCGCACTAGAATTGGGCCTAATACACGGCGCAGTACCCCTCCGGTGGCCGGTAAGAAAAGCTATTTGGGGCAGCAGGCTTCAAGGGAGAAAACCACTTTACGTCTACTTTGTACTCACTATAGGTACTGGTAATCTAGGTCAGGGAGAGGTTTGATTCTTTTCCATGGCTACCAGTCAAATTCGACATGGCTTTATCGATATTTTAACCTAAAATGAAAGTAGAGGTTCTAAATAAGGGACGAGAAATCAAAGGTGGAGAAACAGTTGGGGGAACCCAAGGAATTTCCTCAAACACTATGCTATGTACCACATCTCTGAAATTTGGATCTAATTCAAACAATCTATGCACATGTTCGTTTGAGGAAGATGAAACTGACATGAACAGACGGAAATGAAGAATAATAGCAAGAAAAGAAGCTTACTTGGTAAAAGACAAAAGAAGAGTTGAATTTGCAAATTAGCTACGGTCTTCTGGTTTAAATCTATGAGAAGGCAAGTGAGTGGACAACTGATACAACAGGGTTTATAAATTCCAAACACGACTCAAAAACCGTTCCACTTCAAACGGTGTGGGCTACAACGCCTCGAATCCTGAGAAGTTATGACAGTGTCATAATGGCAAATCTGTCACCTGGCAGAGTAGGTTATTAAAACCTATAAGTCAGGATGACCGAGCCAAGCTACACCTTTGATGATCGACTGACTAAAGAGCTCAGCTAGATCTGAGGGGCTTATGACAGAGGTCAGAATGAGCCTCGCCATGTGTCATCCCCTTATTGATCAAGCATTAAATGAAGACAGAAAAACTAATGATAAGGGCCACGAGCCCCACTTAATGCCTAAGTGCAGATCTGAACCCCGAGGTTTTACCCGTTCTCCCGAACAGAACCACCGTAGGCCGGCTAGGTTGCTGGGGAGCTTGGGTCCATGCAGTACGGGCCGAGACAGTCTGGGGGGCTTGACGGAGGTCGGCCGGAGCCTTCCTTATCCGATATTCACACATGTGTTATATAAAAGATAAACATGAGAAAATCCTAAGGATCCTTCTCCCGTTAGGACTATGATCCTCTTATTTAAATATATCCATATTTATCTCCTAGAATCAGGGGACCGACACAGAGAGAACTCCCAATACTTAGGGGATAAGGAAACTGGACGAGACGTCCCCTATATAAACATCCCAAGGAAATACGAGAGACTTGATACATGAGTTATACACATGATACATAGGCAACATAGGATTCATAATCTCAGGCTCAGTCTAAATCATCACAAAACCACCCCCGTTTTCTACCTTTTTCTAGGGTTTATATCTTGGACCATTATCACTTGGTTTATTACGGCCCAGAAAATCACACAGATGGTATCCAGATCGTCGAGCGAGAAAGCTTGGCTGGTCTTGATCGTATGATTGAATCCATCTGCAGAGTTGGAAAAATAAGTGTGCTAGAAAAATAATATGCCATGGAAAAAAAAAACACAATTTCTCTCTCATCCATCATTATTAAACAATTATATCTCACAATCTACAACTCCAAACTTGAAAATTCTTTCACTAATTTTTTTATTTTTTCATGCTCTTTATTTTGAGAACACATTCACCATATTCCGACATAATTTCCGAAAATTCACTGTCGAAATTCACTATTATTCGAAATTCACTGTTTTCTGGATTCACTGGCAAGATCACTGAGTGAATTTCGACACTGAATCTAACGAAAAACGATTTAATGATATCGAATCAAGTCTCTTAAAACGAAGAGCATGAAAAAAATTTAAATAAATATTCGGTGAAATTTTCTTCACGTTTGGATATCTAGATCAAAAGATATGGTGTTTGAAAATGAAGGTGGAAAAAAAAAATACCAAAAACATATAAAAATTCATAGCAGCAAGCGAAGGCGTCGTTTTTTTTTTCCTTTCCTTTTAAATCTTTTTTTTTTTTTTTGTCTTTTAAGCTATAAATATTATTGAAATTATCATTCTTCCTATAATAAATATTTAGATGTCTTGTTACTTTAAAATATTTCAAAATGTTTTTTTTCCTAATTCTCTATGAAGAAAAAAATTCCAAGTTTATGCAATATGGTAAACGCTTTCTCCTACCTGTTGGTAGTATCATCTATCTATGATATCTTTGTTTCCGACGAGCGATTCTCATTTTGCAAGTCAATATATGAGATAAATATGTCTTACGGATTTTGTCGTCTGGGTTTTGTTTTGAAGAAAAACAGAAAAATGTAGATTCCAAGAGATTTGTGTGTTATCGCATCAGATGAAAAACAAGTGTTTCCGGCGGGAAGAGATCGGAACGGAATCAAGAATTGATAGTCAGATGGACTCATAGACTATATTTATATAGTCGGGTGGACTGAAAAAACAACTAACCGTTAGACTGATTTATATAAGGTTTTTGTGTACCGAACCGGATGGAATGCGTCCACCCTAGTCAAGGTCTAGTTTCTTCACCGGTCGAAGTCACGGAGATGTGATCGTATAGGATCAACGTTGCAGAGTTGTAAACTATGTTTTCAATCAGAAGAAACTTAACCCTCCTTTACCGCAAGTTTGCAGATCAATTTCTTTAATTATTCTTTTTTTTTTAATATTTAACTATACAATGACGATTCATTATTGTAACATATTCTTTAATTGTTTTCTTGGTCTTTCGTTATGATAAAAAAATATTCTTCGATTGTTTTCTTGGTCAGGGGTGGCTCAGCTGATCCCGTCAAATGTTATTCATTGTTTTCTTTATATCATATCGAGAAAAAACAAAAAAAAAAAAACAAAAAAAACCCAAAAGAAATATAATAATAAAAATCGTGACCTTAAGGTTATCAATAATGCTTCTAATCGATTGAGCTAAATAGACAGTTGTATTAAAAATTGTTTAAAATAATATACATATACAATCTTTAGTATTATTAGATAGTTATATTATTAAATTCACATAGAAATTTAAGTGTGGTCCATAGACGCCCTGACCCATGTGGCTCCGCCCATGAGCCGAACATATTCTTTAATTTATTCATGCAAGGAAATATTTTGCCTACACCGGTTTTATGGTGGTTTTGAAGTAAGTATTGGATCATCATATTACAAATCTTGAGGATTTTAATTGTTGTTGTTTTTTCTAGAGGTAGAGGTCCATCTTAAATCTATTAACTCCTATTGGTTGGTACACAAAGTAGGATTTGTTCCATTACTAACTTAAAATTTGTGTTTTGCCTATCCATACACCTGTCTTTGGAGGGTTAATTTGATTTTTAGTCCTCTAACTTTCACTGCTTTTGTAAATAGTCACTCTTTTTGCTTTCGTAGCATTTTTAGTCTATAACTTTTTATTTTACGGATTTTTAGTCCTTTTGCCAATTCATCACCGGAGCTCCGGTGAAGTGTATAAAAGGACTAAAAATCAGAAAATAAAGTTATATGACTAAAAATCGTAAAATAGAAAGTTATAGGATGAAAATTAAAGACTTCGCCGGAGCTCCGGTGATGAATTGGCAAAAAGACTAAAAATCAGGGAAAAAGAAAGTTATAGTGACTAAAATGCTTCTGAGAGAAAAAGAGGATTATTTACAAAACAGTGAAAGTTAGTATGACTAAAAATCAAATTAACCTGTCTTTGGACCACAACTTGACAGTAAATGGTCTATGCAATAATTCTATTTCCATTTCTATCACGTTAAAAAACAAAAACAAAAGTCCAGACTCTTGAGAGAGATAAATATTTCACCCAAATTTTACGATGATCCGATCACAAGTATAACACTATATGCAAGGACGGAGCCAAACATAGGGCTTAGGGTGGCTAAGCTCACCCGAATGTTATTTTTGGTACACTAAAAAATTTATATAATTCAATCAACCATGGTCAATTATCTTAATACAGCCCACCCGATCGTACACAGAAAGTCCACTAGCCCATCTCAAGTCAAATTTCTGGCTCCGTCATTGACTACATGCCATAGCAATAGGATTTTAAGAAGGAAATATTTTATGGTGCAACGATTGTATCAAGGTTGTACCAAGTGACACACATTATAGTCATTCATTTTTACTACGTTTCATATAATACATTGGGCAAATGCTGACATAGTGTATGGGGGCGGACGCAGGACCCCGAACGACGGGGCGATACAAAACCGGCATTAGGATCAAATGCTTACCGTTGTACTAAAACCAATTGGTATTAGTAAACATGCTACTATATTTCCTTGGGCAAATGCTGACATAGTGTATGGGGGCGGACGTAGGCCCCCGAACGACGGGGCGATACAATACCGGCATTAGGATCAGTGTTTCTGGTTATCTTAAAACCAATTGGTATTAGTAACGCGTCTTCTATATTTCCTTATATCACGCCTCAAAATGTGGCGCATAAGAGGAGAGAGCTCAAATCTTGACTTGTTTTTTTTTTTGTTTGGGAAGCGTCAAGAGAAGTGGGGCCAACACTTGGTTTTCATTTATTTTTAATTGTCTTTGAAGCAGGCACAACTCGTGATCTCTGCTCCGATACCATATTAGGATCAATGACTACCAGTGCATCTTAAAATCAATTGATATTAGTAAATTTGTTACTATATTTTCTTTATCAACCGGTTCTTTTTTACTCGGCTGATAGATTTTATTTGAACAATAAAGATAATAGAATCAATTGTCCACAATCTATTCCTAAGAGTTATGCCTTATCCTAAAGAAAATAAAAAATTCATAACAGAAGACTCGAACTTGGTGTTTTATTGAATTGATGAAAAATGATTCAATTAATGCATCTCTTTCATATATGAGAGAAGTGGCTATTCAAACTACAATAAAATGAAGATAAATTCTTATCAAATGCTAAGATAAATTTAAAACAATTAATCAAAATTTTATTTAAACTAAACTCTATCAATAGTTTTCTTATCTATCTTTTTGACATTCATCCATATATTTTCAAATTTTGTCTTTTATCACCCTCTCTCAAACTAGGCCGGGTTTGGAGGCGGAGTTTGTCTTGGCATATTTTGGAGGGCATCTTCACTTCGGTGGGTTCCGGAGTCCTTAGTTGTAATATTTTTAGAGGGCATCTCCACTCCGACGGTTCTTCCGGAGTCCATAGTTGTGATATTTTTGGGGGGCATCTCCACTCCGACGATTCTTCCAGAATCCATAGTTGTGATATTTTTTGGATGTCATCTCCACTCCGGCACACGTCTTTTTCGCCTCTTCCGAAATCCATTAGTTTGTGTGTTTGTCTTCCTCGGTGTTCGCTTCTCCGGCTCTTCCAGGAGTCTTGTTATGGTTTGTGTCTTGCCTGAATTTTGGCAAGCTTCGATGTTTTTTTTTGGATGACATCGTCCTCCAATTGCAATTACTGCAATGGATCTGCGTTTTTTTTTTATCTCACCTGAAAAATAAACAAAGAATGGATGCAAAAAATAATAGATGCTATATGAGAGTGTTTGTTTATTTTTATGAATAATAATTTGGACTCATAAAAAAAATCTCGGATTTTTTTTCTTTTTTTGGAAAATTTGCTGGAATAAAAAAGTTGTAGGTTCTAACTAATTAAGTAGTTTGGCTCAAGAAGTAATTGGTTTGTGAATGCCTTTGGAGATCACCGGTTCGATTATCCTCTCGAGTCATTTATGTTGAAAGAAATTTCGTGAAAATATTCTTTTGCTTTTTAAATTTCATTTATTAATTTTTGTCGTCTTGTGGCCTCACCCCATATATATAATTGTGTACTTTCCCAACCCAAATAAACGATTGCCACCACAGGACCATCGTAAAATTATTAAATACTTAAATACAACTCCATCTCTGGTGTATTTTCCCGACCCAAAAGGACGACTGCCACCACAGGACCACAGTAAAATTATTGAATACTTAAATACGACTCACCTTTGGACCACTAATAATGGAGGAAAAAGAAGCATCCTGTGTTTACGCGTTGCAATGTTCGTCCTTTTTTTGTTTGTTTGTTTTACCCCACTTGATTCTTATTAGATATCATCAACATGCAAATAAATACATAATTACATTTTTAGTCCTTATGTTTTTTTATTTTCTCAAAACAAGCTCTTATCTTTTAGTGTTATGATAAACAGCCTAAGTATTCGTCTTTTGTCACGATAAACACCTCTATGTTTTATTGTCACGATAAACACCTCTATGTATGTATTTTTGTTACAATTATGAGACAACTAACATGGTGTTTTGTCGTAACAAAAACACATACATATGAGTGTGAATCGTAACAAAAACTGAGGGTGTTTATTATAACGATATAACATAAGGATGTTGATCATAACAAAAGCGAATACATAAAGGCGTTTATCGTAGTAATAAAAGAAAGATGCTAGTTTTGAAAAAATAATGAAACATCGAGAACTAAAAATGTAATTATATCCCTGCACATAAATAAATAAAATTCACATTGATATTTAAGGATTTTATTGGTACACACACAAACAAAAAATAAGGATTACCTTATTTGGTACACCTTCCTAGTGGTTACCAGTAGGGTCTAACTTGACTTGAGCTCCGTCAGAGGCAAAATTTAGAGTGTGTATTAACTTTACGTATCCATAAAAATAAAAAATAAATTTAAAAAATTAATTTAAAAAAAAAAAAAAAAACAAACAAACAAACAAGCTTACCAAACATAAAAGGTTTGTACACACAAAATTTCAACCACACTCATAATAAAAAATAAAATTAAAAAAGAAAAGCAAAAAAAAAAAAAAAAAAAAAAAAAAAAAACACGGCCACAAATGTAATAATTCAGGGGATATGGTACACAGATTTTCAGGGATTGTATCATTTTCCAACATAAAAATACAATTGGAGTTAACGTCGGGCAAAACTTGATCGTGTGGGCAATAGAGCCTCAATTGAAACACGTGTTCGATATTAAACATTGGTATTGAAGCATGGGACGGGATCCTCTGTCTATATACTGTGTCCAACTTCCCTGTCAAATATAAAACTACACCGTTTTATCCCAAAATATAATAAAATACAATACATGTTTTTCACAAATAAAAAAATTAAAAGCTGGATGATCTATTCGTCTATCCCTGAGCCAGGAAGAGTTATAATCTGTGATTATTTGCATGGCCAGATCGGATGGACGACCGTTATTCATCATTACTATGCGTAAGAAAGTAGGTAAAGATTAATCATATTCATCCACTTGTATAACTTACAAATACCTGCCGTACCAAAATTTATCTCCGGCAAATAATGGTAAAGTCTTTTCATACCTAAAAAAATCTTAACACACCTACTTTTACGGACCGCTGTTGGATAAGAAAGTGTTTTCTGACCGCTGTTGGGTCTAGAAAGAATTATTTATCCCGACCCGAATTTGAATCAGGATAACCTTTAGGTGTGAAAATACTCTCCCCAAATAAAAACCACTAAAATGGCTGTTTGCATGCATTTGCACTCAAATGAAAAAGATTTTTCGCTTGAAGGAAGATGCAATATATTACTTGTCCCACTAGATATTTTGTTGACCGGAATTTGTTAGCGGGTGAAATGTTAATTGAATCGGTTCCGAAAATTTCCATCAAACTTTGAAGGGATCCAAATTTTAGGCTTGCAATTAGAAGTTTACACATGAAATGCTGTAAAAGCATCAAAAAAGAAAGAAAAACATAAACACAAATATGAAAATTCAGCGACAGACGGCGGCGGCATGTCATCTGTGTTCTAATCTTCTTAAGATTATTCACTTCACCAATTAGTAAATTTCCAAAACCCACCTTATTAATCCTCTACATCTGTATGTAATAATTAGAGAGCCCTAGAGATCTGAGCTAGAAGAAGCTTTGGTATTTCTATAGGACAAGTAGATTTATGGATACAGAGAAAGAGTGGACAATTCAGGGGCGGACCCACCTTATGTGGGGTGGTGCCTGCCCAAATTGGCCACAATCATGGCTTTGCACATAGCCCTGCCTCAAATTTTTATTATCAGTAGTAGTAGTGTTATTATTAGTATGTTATGTGTCTTTTTGAACAAAAACTTTTATATCCTAGTGGTTTAAACAAGCCTTTAAAATCTCCATAATTACAGGTTGTAAGTCAAATCCCACTACCAACATTTTTTATTTTTTTAGGATTTTTTAGGCCATAGCTTTATATCCAAAGGCAGCAGCGAAAATTTTTCCTGGTTCCGCCACTGGTGGACATGGCAACCCAGTCAATCCAGGTTCCGATTGTTTTTGAATGCCTCATTATTCTTTCTTCCGTTCTCACCAAATCGCTCTTTCTACTCTACGGTGGCGGCTTGACGCCGGAAGGAGGGAGATGAAACAACTCTTGTTTTTATTTTATTTTTGAGAGTAAACAACTCTTGTTGAATACCCAAAGAATATAAAAAAATTACACGTCAAATTTTTTTTTGGGCAAAGGTCTAAAAGGACACACATTACACTTGAGGGGAGTGTAAAAATACAAATTGGTGATAAGGACAATTGCATTATTTGTTACTCTAAATCCATTGCTCAATACACTGAAATTAACTTAAAATCCACTATTCCATTATTTCGTTGTTTTTGACAAAAATGACCTCGAAATGATATCGAAAAAATATCGAATTGGATGTCTAAATAAATAGAACGAAAAAAAGAAAAAAATGGTGAAAGAATTACGATCTTTTGACGTTCAGATCAAAAGATATATTCATTTTTGTAATTCAATAGTGAAGAATTTAAATTATAATGGAATAAACACATATCGTTTTTACCCAACAAAAATTTCCATTGTCCTGTTTATATATTTCTATTTTTGGTGTGATTTTTAACAATAAACCCTAGATTTAATTAAATGAATAGAGATGGCATTTAAATCATATTTGGTTATAAGGACATAAAATTATTATATAGACCAAACTACCTCTAATTAATAATAAAAAAATGATCTTTTTTTTAATGTTTTTTCTGGATGCTATAAAAGTTTTCTTTTTCTTTTTCTGACACTTAAAAAGGTTTTTTTTTCTAGTGACCACCTCGATGCATTGACCACCGCGATGCAGTGAACACCCCGGACGCAGTGGGCACCGCCGATGCAGTGACCACCCGTCGATGCAGATACACCGCGATGCAAAGACGCCGCAATGCAGAGACACCGCGATGCAGTGACACTGTGATGCATTGACCACCCCCAATGCATTGACACCCCGATGCTGTGGCCATCGCGATGCATTCACCACCGCGATGCAGTAGCCACCCCAATGCATTCACCACCGCAATTCAATGACCACCGCGATGCATTAACCACCGCGATACAGTAACCTTCCCGATATAGTGACCATAGCGATGAATTGACCACCCTCGATCCATTGACCACCGCGATGCAGTGGTCACCCCCGATGCAGAGACTTCGCGATGCAGTGACCACCCCCGATGCAGAGACATCGCGATGTGATAACGCCGTGATGCAGTGGCCAACACGATGCATTCACCACCGCGATCCAGTGACCATCTAAATGCATTCATCACCGCGATTCATTGACCACCCCGATGCAATGACCACCGCCGATGCAGTGACAGTCGCGATGCATTGACCGCCACGATGTAGTAGCCACTCCCGATGCAGAAAAACCGTGATTCAGTGACCACCCCCGATGCAGAGACGCCGCAATGTAGAGACACTACGATTCATTCACCACCGCGATGTAGTGACCACCCTAATACATTCACCACCGCGATATATTGACCACCGCGATGCAGTGACCGGCTGATGCAGCGACCAACTCTAATGCAGTGACCACCACGATGCATTGACCACCCCGTATCCATTGACCACCGCGATGCAGTGGCCACCTCCGATGTAGAGACACCGCGATGTAGTGACCATCCCCGATGCAGAGACGCCGTGATGCAGAGACACTATAATGCATTCACCACTAAGATGTAGTGACCACCCTAATGCATTCACCACTGCGATTCATTGATCACCGCAATCATTGACCACCGCGATGTAGTGACCATCCCGATGCAGAGACCACCTCCAATGAAGTGACCATCGTGATGCATTGACCACCCCCGATCCATTAACCACCGCGATCACGGTGGCCACCCGACGACAGAGACACCACGACGCACCGACCACCCCGATCACGAGAGAAAACACGATCGTAGAGACACGCGATGAAATGACACCGTGATGCAGTGACACCGCGATGCATTGACAACCCCCGATGCATCGCGGTGTCTCTTTAGAGTCCAGAAAAAAGAAGAAAAAAACAACAACTTTTGTAGTATCCAGGAAAAAAAAGATCTTCTTTAGCGTCCAGAAAAGAAAAAAAATTCAACGCTGGTTTTTTTTATTTAATTAGGGGTAGTTTTGTCTAATTACTAATTTTATGTCCTTAAAACCAAATAAGATTTGAGTGTGTCGTAAGTCTTTCAATTAAATCTCAAAGTAGTCTTATAAACAATCTACCAATTTTTAAATGGATAAAACCGTGTAGTTTTGAATTTGACAAGAAAGTTGGACACGGTAAATAAAGATAGGATCCCGTCCCATTGAAGCATACCTTTGAGCTCATCCCCTACAACTTTGAGCAAGATGAGTCGGTGCAGTGCTTCCCCAGTCGGAATAAACCTGAATCACATAAAGTGTTGGCCGGTTTTCATTTCTTTCCTAAATTGTGCATGGGTACAACGGCCCAAAATGGTAACAGCATGACGACAGACCGTGGAATTCTTGAGATGTGTCGGGAGCCATAAGACTTGCGCCCAGGATTCTGCTAAACCGAAGAATTCCTCTTTGGGCCGCCATTAATTGATTATCCCATTCTCGAAGAAGAATGATGAAACCATCAAAGCATTATGGTCCCTTCATCAAAATCCTAACCATGTTAGTACTCCTCTAAAAAAACAAACAGGAAAATATTCTTATCTAGCTTGATCACCGTAAATGCATTAGAAGCCCATGAACGCACCATCTCCAAAAGAAGATTCTTCAGAACCATCTCTTTTGGTTCGAAAAAATGCTCGACCAAGCTCACTCTCGACACTAGGTCTCCAACCAAAACATCGGCAAGTTCCAACGTGGACGCCGTCGACTCAATGGAGGTTAGGGTTAATGGTTGTAATAGGCTATCAAGCATCTCCATCCCCATGAATCACTAGGAGAGAAGGGTGAGATCTCAGAGAGAATGGATGCTCCGAAGAAGAGACAAGTTAATGTATATTTTCACGTGGCAATCCGCTTTCGCCCTTTCTTTTTATTATTTGTGTGGAGGGGCTTTCTGCGCTTATTCACCAGGCGGTTCAGGAGGAAATTTAGATGGTATTAGCTTTGGCCGGAATCATGATGTTAAGGTTTCACATCTTTTCTTTGCAGATGAAAGTCTCTTGTTTTTTCGGGCCATGACAATGCTGAGGATGCCAATTCTATGAAGAATATTATGTCTCGTTACGAGCTTCAACGTGGTCAGATGATCAATGTGCACAAATGTAGTTTATACTTCAACCAGGGCATAGTCTCGATGGATAAGGAAGATGTGTTGGGAATCATGTATGTCCCTATGGGAGTAAGGACCGAAAATCTTGGTCTGCCTTTTATGACTGGGAGTGAGAAGAGGCAAGTATTTTCTTATCTTGAAGATAAAGTATGCTAGAAGTTGAGCGGATGGAAATAGAATATCCAATCGCCGACAGGTAAAAATATCTTTATTAAAAACATACTCTTGGCCATTCTTACTTGTGTGATGCAGTGTTTCCGGATCATGTCATATATTATTGACATTATCGAGAGGTGATCGGCCTTTTCTAAGTGTCCAATCTTACCGGCAGTGTACCAGGTCAATTATAGCCTAGAATTGGTGAGTCAAGGTCGTATCCCACAGGGAATCTGGTTGAGTACCAAAGTCGGTCTCGTCCCTAGTTCAGGTCAACACAACTACTGAACGTGGTGATTTGTCAGATCACCGGTTCTACAAACTGAACATACACAAAATAATGATTCAAAACTATATGATCCAATCTAATACTCGCAAACCCTATCTAAGTCCCGAGGTATTCTTGATTCACCTAAACGTTCTCGATGTCAAGTAGGATGTCGTTTCCTATTTCCGAGAATAGACATTATTTCAATAATCTACCCTCCTATGTCAGGTTCAACAGTTCACTGACTGGATTTAACAAACCTCACACGGTCTACGATCAATGAAACGCTCGACAAGTCGATACAAACCTCACACACGAAACCGAATCTGAACAACTCAGTCGGATTTACAGGGTGATCCTAGAACCCCGGTTCCCGTATCCTCTCGCAAAATACATATGTAAAGACGATACGTGTGATACGATTATTAAATGGCCAATTTAATAATCATGATAAAAAATAAGTTCTAGAACTACGGTAACATCGAGAATCAACAGTCAAACATCAAGAACACCATATGAACAGGCTAGGATTCAATTTCATAGACTATCACATAACTTGACTATCGGGAAACTAGCTACTCATTCTATCAATAAAAACAACAAGAAATCAACAATAAAATATTTAAAAGCAAGAACAACGAAAGAAAACGAAATACCGGATATATATAGGTGTAGAAAATCGAATCTCCGAGTGAAATCCCGTCAATAACGTGTCAAGTTATCACCGAGATCCTCCGGATTACAACGATCTACAACTAAACTAAACTAATCTACCTACAAACTAAGCTAAAGCTAGTAAAAGGGGTGAAAAAATGCAGAAATTTCGATCTATATATCTATATATATCATATGGGGGGTATTTATAGTGTTTTGTGAAATCTGACTGTTAGGCGTGCGCCTAGGGTTTGTTAGGCGCACGCCTGAAATGCAAAAAAGTAGAAAGACGGACTGAAACTTTGGACAAAATTAACCCGTAGGCATGCGCCTAGCATTTCTCAGGCGCGCGCCAAGTTGACACACCTTTAGTAAATCGGCCATAACTTTGTGTGTAAACCTCCAAATCCAGTGATTCAAAATGCGTTGGAAATCTAATGAAATTGTCCACAACTTTAATGAATATGTACAGCCCAGAAAATGCCTCTAAGGTGGATCAAAAAACAGATCAATGGAAGGTATGGTTGTATTACCAACGAGTTTTGATCCGTTTTGAACATTTAAGCTTCGGGCACACATTCCAACCCTCGTATCTTGCCTTCCGGTCATCTTGAACAGATAATACCTGTAATTAATCACAAAAAATACCACACGTAACCCCTACAGGACACTAGGGTGACCAAGAGTATAGTAAATACACCGAAAAAGACCGAGAATCCCGGACTTTACGTCTTAGGTCTCGAAATGATAACCAAGGTGTAAATACATCAAAATACAGCCAAATGTCACCGAAAACATATAAAACGGTATAAACGGGGCATAATCATAGAGTAAATGATAGCCAAGTTGACTCTCATCAAGAGACACATTTCGGAGTTCTATTCGGGGAGCAGACAAGCGACGTAAATTTCATTGGAAGTGGTAGAATTTGTGCGATGTGCCTAAGGATCTTGGGGGTCATGGATTTCGTGTCCTCAACTAATTTAATTAATCTCTTCTGGCCAGGCAGGTGAGGAGGATAGTAAAATTTCTTTCATCTTTCGTGTGCAAGATGTTGCATGCTAAGTACTTCAATGGAGGGAATATTTTGGATGCGGGTGTAGGGCCTAAACCTTTCATTCATTTGGCGGATTCTTTTGGAGGGTAGGGACCCGATTATTCAGGGGTTGTGTTGGTGTGTGAAGATGGTTCACTGATTAGAGTATATTCTGATACTTGGCTCCCTCTACCTTTTACCTTTCGAGTGAGATCATTTATATTCCGTAGAACACGACAATGAATTCTCTCATTAGGCGTGCTCACGCGTCTGCAGAAAGGGGACCTGCACGCAGATTCTTTTTATCCACATGAGGCCGAGTATTCCTCGCCTGTTGGGAGGCGACAAAGGTGACATTATTTTGCATTTTGATTGGAGAGTTCGGTACACAATCCGGGCAAGCTACTGCTTAGCTATTGATCAGTTGCACCATGCGGAGTTATCGTTTGAGCATCCAACCTCTTCATCTTGGACTGACCACCTTTGGTTGTGTGTTTGGAGCTTACCAGTTCGGTTGAGGATAAAACACTATCTCTAGCACGAGCTCCACAATCGTTTGCCGATTGGCATTATGCTCTAGAGATGTGATGTTGAGGCAGGCTCATGCATGCTATGCGGTCACTTAGAGAAAGATCATCATCATGGCCTCTTTTCTTGCATTGTTCCAATGGAGGTCTGGTCTCGAGTGCAGAACGGGAGTATGTCAGAGGCCCTCCGCTCTTTCTCAAAATTTTGAGCGTTGTTACATTATCTTGGCGAGGCATGTGAGGAGGAGGAATTGGCCATCCTCATCACAAATCTGTGACATATTTGCAAGGCGTGATTTGCGTAAAAAAGCCGTCAACATTGGTGGCTCATTGCGAATACCGAGGCAGAAGCGGTTGAGTTAATTTATTGAGTCTTCACATCCAAGTATGCATGGCTACGTCATCTTGGTCGTCTGCAAGGCACCGCCACTGCTTGGAGTCCTGAAGATTAATAGGATATAGTTTGTGAGGCAAAACATTTAACGATAGGAGTTTTGTTTCGAGATTTCGAAGGACGAGTGCATCATGCAGTTTCATAGAGAGTCACAGGTTCTTTGGACGTTGAGGCTTTAGGGCTAAATGCGATCTACCAAGCGTTCTTCTTGGCAGTAATGTGAGGGTTCCGTCATATTGTGGTAGGGACAGGTTTGTTGCTATGTGTTCAATGTCTCCAGTCTGAGGAACATGACTTACTTAACCTCTCAAGGGTGTTTTGTCGCAGATTGTTTGAGTTTGGCTAGGGTTTTGAGTGTTGTTCTTTTTCCTATATTCAGCGCTTTTGACAATAGGCGGTAGCATTGCCTTGCTCATGCGAGACTTGTCTCTGATTGGCTTTTATCTTGGTGTGACACCGCCTCGGGTACTCTTGTTGCTTGTGCTTTTGATTTGATTTGATATAATGTATAAAGAATTAGTTATAAAGGACATAGTTTGGAATATTTTTAAGTAACAGGACACCCAAACATATTTTACACGGAGAAGGACAACACACACACACACACACATACACAAACATACACGCGTTGTTGTTTCTTTTTTTTCACCTTCATTTTCAAACACTCGTATCTTTTGATCTAGATCTCGAAATGTGATAAAATTTCACAGAATTTTTTATTTCTTCATGCTCTTCGTTTTGAGACTTGGTTCGATATCATTACATCATTTTTCGTGATATTCACTGTCGAAATTCATTAAGTGAATCTTGCCACTGAATCCCAAAAAACAATGAATTTCGATAGGGAACTTCGAATAATAGTGAATTTTGACAATGGATTTTCGAAAATTACATCGGAATATAGTGAATGTAGTCCCAAAATAAAGAGCATGAAAAAATAAAAAGTGTTATTTGCTTATAATGACTTGTTTTGAGACTTAATTAGGCACTTAGGACACATTTAAAAGATCATTAGTTATAAGGACAAAATTACACTTGTTGGACAAAATTAACCCAACCTCTTCTTTCTCAATTTTCAAGTCAAACAAATGAATTCTATCCCATGGCGTCATCCCACCCCTTTTCATCTCCTCCTTCCATTTCTGGCGTCAATCCCGGCCAAGCAATCAGGTGACCGGAATGCTCACCGGAAAACAGAAGCACCAGGCATGTCCCTCTCCTCTTCTTGTTTTCGACTGATTTTTTTTTATACTTTTCTATTGACTCATAAAATACCTAGCCGGTTCTTCAGTTGATTTGCAGAAACAACCTTTCATTGCTGTTGATTTGCCCTAGGTAGCTCCTAATTCCAGTTTTATGGACTCCATGAAGTTGAAATCCGGCAAGCTTCTACCTGCAATTCAGTCTTTGAAGAAAAATTGTTTCTTTGCTGCTGATTTGAAAAAGGCTGCTATTGTTGTCAATTCTGCTGCTAAGGTTCATGCTATTGAACTTTGGAATGCTACTGCTTCTTCTGTTTGTGCCATGGACTCAGTATATCCTGATTTTCATGTTGATGTTGGGGTATATTAGGTAAAGAAATTTTTGTGCCTGCATCTAATGTTACTTCTGCTGTACATGCTACTAAAAATTCAGTTCTTAATGATGTTTTGGGTCTTGATAAATCGCTTCTTGGGCAAATTTAGTATGTAGAACTTATTATCTTGATTGCCCAATAACACAATCTCAAATCTTCTTTGAACCATTACCTAGTTGTATATCAACTTGCTTGTTGTGCATCACCTATTGAGAATCTCAATGAACTGTTGTCTTCTTTGAATTTGATGTTTGCATTGTTGCAAGCTTTGTTGTCCTCTTAAAGATAGTGTGCAATAGGCTATCTTACTTTTTCTCACTGATCTTGCTGAACTAGTTGTTTTCAGACTAACCATCAGTTTTGATAATCAAATCTTATGATTTAGATTATCATTTCTGAAAGGTATCCGAAAGTTTCAGCCTAATCTTGATCAGTCCATCTAGTGTACTCCTTATTGTAAACCGTTGTCTGTAATCTGAATTGCCTTGAGTTGTATCTGTACTGCGAGTCCTAGTTCTTCTGTAAAACTAAACTGAATTTAACCTCTTTTTATCAAGTGGTTATTGTAATCTGTTATAAGTTTTTCTCTGTTGTTGAGTATCTCTTAACCCACACTTAATCTGCTGCATTTCAACCCATTTCGTATATTTTGTTTTAATAGTTGGAACTGCACTTATATTTTATCATCTATAAACATTTTGATTTTAAGAAGAACCTGTTCTTTAAGTCTTAAGCTTGTTGTATACTTGTAAGTAGTTTCAGTGACGCTTTTCAACCGTCGCTAAAAGTTTAAGTTACTTTAATATCAGCCTGCGTTTGGATTATCAATTTACTATAAAGTTCTACTTAGTTTGTCTTCTAATAAATTTGTTTATCAATCTGCTCAACGTGTTTGTTTAAATCAAATCATCGTTTATTACATCATTTGATCATTAAGGTAATATAACACACCTTGAAAAATCTTTCAAATTTCGGGACAAAAAGTTCAACAAAAATGTTGATGCCGCTGCATATTTGATTACCGATGTCACTACATAAATTGTTGATGTCATTCATATATGATTGCTGATGTCACTATATAAAATGTTGATGTCACTGCATATCTAATTGCCGATGTCACTACATAAATTGTTGATGTCACGCATATATGATTGCCGATGTCACTTCATAAAATGTTGGTGTTATTGTGTGTCACTACATAAGGTGTCATTTCATAAAATGACATATCAGAATAAAGAGGTCAAAAAAATATGAATTATAGTGAAAGAATTATGTTGATCGGAGTTTTATATCAAAAGATATAGCCGTTTGAAGTCGAATGTATAAAGAAAAAAATCGGTTTTCTGAAATTAATTTGGAAAAATATCAAATGAGATAAAAAAAAATAAAGAGGACGAAAAAATATGAATTAGGGTGAAATAATTATGTTGATCGGACTTTTATATCAAAAAATATAGCCGTTTGAAGTCGAATTTATAAAGAAAAAATCGATTTTCTGAAATTTAGTCGGAAAAATATCAAATGTCATCGCGGTGTCACTTCATCTCGGTGTCGCATCATCAAATGTCTTCGCATCATCTCGGTGATCAGTGCAACCCGATGGTATCAACATCGCGGTGTCTCTACATCGAGGGTGGCCACTTCATCGCGGTGTCTCTGCATCGGGGGTGGCCACTGCATCACGGTGTCACTTCATCGCGATGTCTCTGCATATATTATTGCCGATGTCACTGCATAAATTATTGATGTCACGCATATATGATTGCCGATGTCACTGCATATATGATTGTCGATGTCACTGCATATATGGTTAATTAATCGTGGTGGTGACTGCATCGCGGTGGTCAATGCATTGGGGGTGTTGATGTCACTGCATATATGATTTTTCAAGATTTTTCAGGGTGTGTTAAATTTGTTTATCAATCTGCTCAATGTGTTTGTTTAAATCAAATCATCGTTTATTACATCATTTGATCATTAAGGTAATATTACACACCATGAAAAATCTTCCTAATTTCGGGACAAAAAGTGCATATTTGATTGTCACTACATAAATTGTTGATGTCATTCATATATGATTGCTGATGTCACTGCATAAAATGTTGATGTCACTTCATATCTGATTTCCGATGTCACTGCATAAATTGTTGATGTCACGCATATATGATTGCCAATGTCACTGTATAAAATGTTGATATCACTGCATCTATGATTGCCGATGTCACTGCATAAAAATATGAATTAATGCGAAAGATTTATGTTGATCATAGTTTTATATCAAAAGATATAGCCATTTGAAGTCGAGTTTATGAAGAAAAGAACTCGATTTTATGAAATTAAGTCGAAAAAATATCAAATGTCATCACGATGTTGCTTCATCAAATGTCACCGTATCCCGGTGATCACTGCATCCCGATGGTCTCTACATCGTGGTGTCTTTGCATCGGGGGTGGCCACTTCATCTCGGTGTCTCTGCATCGGGGTGGCCACTGCATCGCGGTGTCACTTCTCGTGATGTCTCTGCATATGTGATTGCCGATGTTACTATATAAATTGTTGATGTCATTCATATATGATTGCTGATGTCACTGCATAAAATATTGATGTCACTGCATATCTGATTGTCAATGTCACTGCATAAACTATTGATGTCACGCATATATGATTGCCGATGTCACTGAATATATGATTAATTGCCGATGTCAATGTATCGCGTTGGTCAATGCATTGGTGTGGTCACTGCATCAGGGTGGTCACAACATAGCGGTGGTCAATGCAGCGCGGTGGATCGGGGGTGGTCACTGGATCGTGGTGGTCATTGCATCATGGTGGTGATTGCATCGCGGTGGTCAATGCATCGGGATGGTCAATACATCGGTGGTTGATGGAAAAAAAAAACTATTAGCATAAAAAAAAAAGTCCAGGAAAAATGAAAGAAAAAAAAAACACAAATACATGAACAAAACAAAACTAGCACTACATTTATTTTGAAGAACTGCGCTATAGTCTTCGGCGCTCCTTTTTTTTTTCTTCATTAAGGGTATTTGAGTCTATCTACTTATTTTTTGTCCTTATAACTAAGTGTTTGTTTTGGTTGTCCTTTTTGTCTAATTAAGTCCAATATGTGTCCTTTTAAATAATTGTCCCAAATAAAAATTAGGTGAATGTTGAAGGAAAATACTATTATGTGCCTTCGTCAAAGCCAATAGCGATTATCTTTCGGTTATTATGTAACGTTCAATCGGTATTTATTGCCATCAATGTGTCTGTGTTCACATTGTAACCGTGACCCTATATAAAGGATTATCTAATGGAATGAGATCTGCTTTTTCCCACCTTTACTTTTACACGTTATCGCGACGTAGCTCGGAAAAAAAAAAAAAACCTAATTGAGCCGCCGCCGCATCGACCCGGCCGCCGCCGCCGCCTTGACCCGCGTGAACGACTTTATCCATCAACGGCGATATCCCTTTGGTGAACAGATCTATCAATTCTCCAGGTGAGCGGTATGCACAAAAACTCTACCCGATCACGATTTTATTTTACTTTATTATCGGTACTCACTATAGGGATTAATAATCAATTAAAGTTTAAAGTCATGTCATTCATCTGGTAGGTATCTTGATATTCATGCCTATTTGTTAAGTCGCATATATTGATCAACATATCTTGTGTATTGTTTACGTATAATTATACAATCAATCGGCGTGAGTTCTTTGTAGATGGATTATTATTTATGCCTCATATCCATTATTATTGTGCAGCAGCTTCCATGGTCATTACGTATTAGGGTTTTATTTTTATTTTTATTTTTAAGGACTGTAAAAATAAAATAAAACAAATTTTAGAAAAAAAAAAAACCCAACAATTACGTCTCACAAATTGCCACAGGAAGCTTTAGAAGTATGACTGCTTATTAGGTTTGTGTTTATTATTATTTTTTTTTATTTCTTTAAAAAAAAAAAAAAAAAAATATTGATAAATGGCGGCTGCAACAAAGAATTAGGGTTTAATGAGATATTTGTTTTACCGCTTACTCCTGTGCATTAAGAAAAAAAAAAAAAAAAAAAAAAAAAAACAAAAAAAAAAAAAATAATAATAATGCAATTACGTTCTTTGCCGCATTAATTGAGTGGTGTAGCAAATTACGTTTCCTTGTTTGTTTTATTATTATAATTTGATATGTATATGCATGTTGCTATGAAAAATGTTATGTGCTATGTTTGCCGAAATTTCAAATTGAGCATAATAATTATATGTTGATTGCCTTATAAATAAGATTATATGTCATCCTATGATAAAGAAATTTCATGGCGTTATATACTAAGTACAAAACAATCAATGTGATAAAGTATCTTCACAAAGCATCGAAAAAATGAGTGACCGCTATGTACCATGGCATCGTGATCCAATTCACACTCTTGAAATTAATTATTGTGGATGTCTTATGACTACATAATTAATATGCTCTTCACTCTTGTTTATGTAGATGGTGATACAACTCGACCAATTTGAAATCTTGGACTCGGAAGGAATTGAGTACCACCATTGGGTTTCGGATGTGGAAGCGGCCTTTGTTGCAAAGGACTACACTCTCACTATCAAAACACCCACCGACCCTAAGGGCGACCCATCTGCTAAAGTAAAAGCAAATGCCCTAATGTTCTTGAGGCGACATATTGACTCACAGCTTCTGTTTGGGAGTACCTTGATTGAAAACACCCAAAGAAGCGTAGGATGCCCTGAGAGGCGTTTGGGAACATTCATGACACTTTACTCCCGAGCTGCCTGCGCTCGGTGGAATGAAATCCGCTTGCTTGACTACAAAGGGTAGACCAATTCAACAAGGACATGTTGCGTCTTAGAAGCACGTCTCAAATTGCGTGAAAGGAACTCACGAGAAGATGATATGATCGAAGACTCTTTCCACTTTTCCTACTTCAAAGACTTATACTAGCGAACGGTATAATTTGGAGTACGACAAGAAAAATATTACGACCTTTCACAAATTGATCAACATCTTTGCAAGTGGCTAAGCGGCATGATCAAGTTCTCATGAATAATAATGCGGACTCTTTGGGACAAAGAAAATCCACGAGGTTAACTATGGCAAGATGAAAGGTGGAAAGAACCCCAAAGAAAAGGGAGTTGGACGTCTTTGAGCCTTACCCGCGTGGAAACAATGCACCACGTGGAAAGGGACTAGGGGCCGTAGTATGGGCCGTGGAGGTCCCCACAATGTATGGCGCGAGAAATGGTGGTGATGGTCCTAGTGGCCATGGTGATCCTAAGGCTAAGGTGCAAAAGGCACCTAAGAACCCTCAAAAAAAAAGGAGAGAGTTGGGGCCGAACCTTGCTATAGGTGTGGAGTTCTTGGGCATTGGTATAATACGCCGAGCAAGTAACAAAGTAGCGACCAATTACAAGAGGTATAGGGAATCTAGAGAACAAGAGGCCCACTATACGGAAGATGGAGGCAATGACAACGATGTCAACCTCACAATTGCGAGACTTCAATAGCAACAAGAACCTGCTCGGTCAATGATGGATGTTCGGACTTTGATTGATCTCGCTTTGCTTATTTATTTATTTTTCCAAGAACATTGTGAAAGCGGAATGCCTTATTTTTAATTAGACTATTTTGGTCTTAAAGTTCATTTGAATAATGGTTTGTTGAATTGGATTTTGATGTACGAGACTTTTATTTTGATTTTCGTTGGCCTATTAATAAATTTGGATTTTATTACAAGTATTGAATTTTATTCGATTTTATTTACCAAGTATATACATGGTTGAAAATAGCACTATTAAGGTGTAAAGCAATACATCTCCATCGAAAAACTCTAAAGAATATGAGTTATGTCTTCGACTTTTAATCTCATCTAATTTAAATGTAGGAATGAATCGAGGAGAAATAGAGTGCTTAGCTGATAGTGGAACCACACACACTATCTTAAGGAATAGACAATTATTTGTCGAGTTAATTCCATGTAATTCATCTGTGACTACGATGATTGGATCATCACAAGTAATACAAGGGCGAGGAAATGCCACATTTTTGATGCCTAACGGCACTGACGATAAAAGTCACAAGCGCTACATATGCGCTTCAGAGCCAATCGAACCTTGTTAAGTTTCAAAGATATTCGTGCCAGCGGTTATCATTTGGAAACTCTTTGTGAGAATGGGGCTGAATATTTGTATATTACCACAAATGAATGTGGAAGGAAACGCATACTAGAAAAGCTTATGAGTCAATCTAATGGATTATATATTACTACTATTCGGATTATTGAATCCTATCTTTGTCACCAACAATGAAATTTGGGACAACGACTCATACTGAGGCTTTGGCATGATCGCTAGAGACACCCTGGTCGAGATATGATGATCCGTATTTTAAAGAACTCACACGGACATCCCTTCTTTCGAGGAAAAAACAAAATGGGACAAAAATCCGACACAATGCAAAGTGTCCAAAGTAGTGTTGTTTCAAAGCAGCCATTGTCGTCAAGCGAAGCACCGGATGAGTTATATCCTCTTCCTCATCGACCATTTCCAAGGCACACCAATCATTTTGCAAAAAGCTGCTCTTTAGCAAAAGCAGGATCGAGACCTTCCTATGCTAAAGACATGAAACAAAACATTCCATTCTTACAAAGAATACAAGGTGATATATGTGGACCTATCCATCCGAATCGCGGGCCATTAAGTATTTTATGGTTACGGTGGATGCCTCGACACTGTTGGTCACATGTCGCATTATTGTCCACAAGGAATCTTTGCATTTGCAAAACTCTTAGCACAGATTATACGTTTAAGGGCTCACCACCACACGATCACCCTATCAAGTCTATAAGGCTTGATAACATTTGAGAGTTCACATCAAAAGCATTTGATGATTATTGCATGTCTATCGGGATTGATGTAGAACATCCTGTACCCATGTGCATACACAAAATGGTCTCGCATGAAGCCACCATCAAAAGGCTACTGAGATGGTGGCCAGGGCATTGGTTATGCGCACCAACTTGCCTCTATCTGCGCAGGGTTATGCAATATTGCACGCGACTTTACTTATTCGTTTGGACCAACGCTAGCCAACCATTTTTAGCGTACCCGGTTAGTTCTTTGGATATGAGCTGATATTTCACACTTACGCATATTTGGTTGTGCGGCATATGTGCTATTGCGCCTCCACAAGCGCACTAAAATGGGTCCTCGAGAGGCGATTAGGTATTTATGTTGGATATGAATCCCCAACTATTATCCGCTATTTGGAACCTTTGACGAGCGATCTATTTACCGCAAGATTTGCGGATTGTCACTTTGATGAGGCTGTCTTCCCGTCGTTAGGGAGATAAGAAAAAGGATTTTCTAAAGAGGCAGCGAGGAATTGTCGTGGTTTGTCCCCACTCAGTCTCATTTTGATCCCCGTACCTCACAAAGTGAAAGTGAAGTGCAAAGAATACTTAATCTTGAGCGTAGCGGATTCGATGCACGATCGTTCTCGATATTGCTAAAGTGACAAGATCACATATACACCGCAAGCGTGCTGCAAGGTTAGAAGTCCCAAAAAAGGGGCACAATGTTTGTAGCTAAAGGCATTGCGACCACACTTAGTGGAGGTGTGGATGAGGCCGTGGCTGCCCAAAGGAAGAGGGGAGACCACTTGGTTCGACCGATACTCACCCAAGGAAGAAGAGGCGAGTAAGGCACAATCCGACCCATTAATCATCAATGTGAGAATCCTCTCATGAGATTATCTCACGATTCTGATTATGTCCATGAATCAATCTTTGGAGGGCGCTCCGATGTTTGAATTGATTCCAGAGAACAAAGAAATCTCAATGGATTATGAGAGTGCATACGAGTTGATGGAAAGATCTTCCATGCACATTGATGATATATTTGCATATCTTGTTGCTCAAGAAATCATAGAGCACGATGATGTCGAACCACGCTCATTGCTGAGAATGTCAACAAAAAAGCGATTGGCCTCAATGGAAAGAAGCAATCCAGCGAGAACTAGATTCTCGACAAAGAGGCAGTATTTGGTCGGTAGTGCTAACCCCACCAAGTGTAAAGCACTGTAGGACATAAATGGGTATTTGTCGAGAAAGCGTAATGAGAAGAATGAAGTCTAAGGTACAAGGCTCGCCTTGTGGGCAAGGTTTCTCTAGCATACTGGAATTGACTATGAGGAGACATACTCTCTGTAATGGATGTAATAACTTTCCGTTACCTAGTTAGTTTAGTTGTTTCGAAGGATTGGAAATGCGACTCATGGATGTGGTTCTGACATATCTACATGGGGATCTTGATTCGAGAGATATACATGAAAGTGCACGATGGTCTTTCATTGCCCAAGTCAAGTGACTCTAAACCACGAGTGCGTTTGCAATCGATTAAACGCTCACTTTACGGATTAAAACAATCCGGGCGGATGTGGTATACCCGCCTAAGTGACTACTTGATTGGGAAGGGATATAAGAATGATGAACTATGCCCTGCGTATTCATAAAGAAAACAAGTTCGGATTTGCAATTGTAGCAAGTATATGTCGATGATATGAACATAATAGGTACTCTTAATGAAATAAGAGAAACCATGAGCTATTTGAAATCCGAATTTGAGATGAAAGATCTTGGGAAAACTCGGTTTTGTCTAGGCCTTGAACTAGAACACCGAGCTTGTGGAATACTTATCCACCAGTCTGCATATGTCCAAAAGATGCTCAGGCGATTTAATATGGACAAAGTGCACCCTGTTAGCACTCCCATGATCGGTCGAAGTTTGGACATAAAGAAAGATCCATTTCGTCAAAGGAAGATGATGAAGAGCTATTGGGAGTGAAATTCCCTACTTAAGTGCAATAGGCGCATTATTGTATTTAGCTCAATGTACTCGACCGGATATTGCATTCTCGGTGAACTTGTTAGCTAGATTGACTCGCAGCCAACGCGTCATTGGAATGGTATTAAAAACATATTTCGATACCTAAAAGGAACCATTGACTTGGGCCTATTTTTTCCCTACACAAAGACAAGAGGGACCGTAAATGAAAATACAACTCCTAAAGAAAACGTCGACAGCGAAATCGCCACCCCCTACTCTGAAACCCCAAACAATGTATTAGTTGGGTTTGCAGACGCTGGGTATCTATCGACCCACATAAAGGTCGGTTCCCAAACCGGTTATGTATTTACCATTGGGAACACGGCGATATCTTGGAGATCAACCAAGCAAAGTCTTGTGGCTACCTCCTCGAACCACTCTGAGATTATTGCTCTACATGAGGCGGTTCGTGAGTGTATATGGTTAAGGTCCATCATTACACATATTCGAGGGACCAGTGGTTTAAGTTCCACCACTGAAGAGCCTACTTGCATTTATGAAGATAATGCAGCTTGCATCGAGCAGATGAAGCTTGGTTATATCAAGAGGTGACAACACAAAACACATATCACCAAAGTTTTTCTATAACCGGCAACAACAAGCTCTCCTCAAGATTCAAGTGAGTCAAGTAAGGTGCGAGGAGAATGTGGCGATTTGTTTACCAAGTCACGCTGCTAAAGCAATATTTGAGGAACATGTGAAAAATATAGGAATGCGAAGGCTTTCAAAGCTTCCTTGATCGGTGTAAGGATCGAGGGGAGATATAGACCTCGGGGAGTCTAATACACATGTTATCCTTAAAGATTAAAGGTGCGTTGTCTTTTTTTCCTTTGACCAAGTTTTATTTTGTCAGCTGGGTTTGTTACTTGGCAAGGTTTTTAACGAGGCAACGATCCATGCACCATTTCGCCTTTGACTTGGCACGGGGAAGTGTTGAAGGAAAATACTATTATGTGCCGCCGTCAAAGCCCGATAGCGATTATCTTTCGGTTATTATGTAACGTTCAATCGGTATTTATTGCCATCAATGTAATCTGTGTTCACATTGTAACCGTGACCTATATAAAGGATTATCCAATGGAATGAGATCTGATTTTTCACCTTTACTTTTACAGTGAAAGAATTTTCTAGTTTGGAATTGTAGATTGAAAGATATAAATGTTTAAAAATAATGGATGAGAGAGTGTCCGTTGTATTTTTTTTATTTATAAATGGCGTGTCCACTGTCCAGCCTTTTTTTTATAATAATTTTATTATTTATGCAAAAAATTTAAAAATGTGTCATATTCACTTATTTAGAAAATATTATTGTTATTCTCCCTAATTCCTCTACAATACAAAAGGTAGCTTTAAGAATGAGAAACTTACGTAGTGCAGCGGTTGTAAGAAGGTTATGCAAGTCAAGTAATATATATTAGAGCTCTCTCATTTTTATTCTCTTTCACATAATACACTTTTATCGTGTGTGAGAGGTTAGAAATGAATGGATTTCTGATGAATGTGATGGCACTCTGGCCAACTTCTACAACTGGTTGTATTATAAAATTTGTCTTTAAAATATATAAAACTGAAAATACAGAACGAAATCTAGTTTATAAGCAATTTTGTTCGACTTCTAATACATTGAAAATTGGATTTAAATTCAAAATAGTTATTTCTTACTAAAATCTTTATTCACTATGATATTCGTTAACTGGCCGGTGTGATATGGCCTCTGGTATCGCCAGGCTAAAAATTAATACCAGGGCTACTTTTGAAACATAGATAGAATATGACAATTTTGCCCTTACATTCATCTTCCTCACATGCCACAGTTCCGCCTAGCCTCATGTGCACTATGACACATGGTTACTCCTCCCTTTCATATCAGATCTCAGATCTCCACACAAACGCCTGCACTCAGGGCAAGGCGCGATAGCGTTAAATGAGTTATAAATGGTCGGTCATTCTTCGCTTAAAGTCGTCGCCCATTTTGGTGCTAAAAGGATTAGCAGAGTTGACAAGAGCATTTTATGTCACACTATATATAAAGTGGTGACTTTCTTTTTACCGTGTAGGATTTTACATTCTTCCCTTTATAAAGGATGGCGTCGTCGCCGGGACGGTCAAGATTTGTCGGTGGATTTGTCCCGGTTCATCCCTACCATAGGATTCAGAGGTGGCTCCAGCTGCCTCTCTGCAATGTGACACTTGGATTCAGTATGATGATAATTTCTGAATACATTTCAGAACGCCCTGCACCTGCAGGCGTGCGGTAGCGTTAAATAGTCATAAATGGTCGGTCATTTCTTAAACCAAGTAAATCATAACAGCCTAAAAAGCCTGCTTAAAATAACAAGACATTTATATATTCACACTTATATATATAAGCGTGTTATGACTTTACTTTACCGTATAGGATTTTACATCCAATTTCAAACCCAATTTTTTTTTTGCAACCTGCTCCTTATTTTATTTTGTGTAAAATCCTTCTCCTATAAACAGCCATTCATAGTTGCAATTTCTTCTCCCTTCCTTCTACCCGTCTCTCTTTATCATCTGACTTTTGCAGTCTCACTTCCGTACAATTTACTCAAATCATTCCTAACATTAATGTATTCCTTGTGTTTTGATGGAAGAAGTGTTGGTTATGCCAAAATTGGATTTTAATCAATTGATTTTTTGCATTGTCTGTTGGGTTTTGTTTGTTGATAATAGTTGATACTTGATGATGATGATGGAGTTGGTAATGATAATGGTCGGGATTTGGAATAAAATGAACATAGGGATAAAATTGTCGGGAAATTGGAAATTCAGGCTTTGTCTCCCCTTTCACTTGGAATTAAAGTTATAATTTGGACCAAATCCGTTTTTAGTTAACACTCCATGTGATATTCGTTAACCGGCCGGTGTGATATTTGATCGACGTCGACATCCACTTTTCTTCGAGTTGTCATACCAGGAAAATTATTGCCCACTTTAACGCTATTCAACAAGAATAATGATGGTCACAAAAAGAAAAAAAAAAAAAACCAATAAGAATGAGGCGTTCTTAATAAAACAATACTAGTGGGGGCGCGCGTGCGATGTACGGTGTGCTTTCATTTTTTACGATCGATTATAGTTTTTATGTTTCTGAATAAATTTCTTTTAAAGAAAATAAAGAAGATATCAACTACTTCAACGCTTAGAAAGCATTTAAACCATCCTCTAGAGGTGATGATATGCTCTGCGTGTTGCAAAGAAAGGTTACATGTGGGGAAAAAATCATGAAGATCAAAATGCACGTGCGAAAAAAGTCAAATAGAGTTTCTTTCAACCAATAAAAGCTACATAATAACAAAATTAAAATTTCCCAAACTCGAATAAATGAATTGTTAAGTCGTAGAATATTATTCAAATATCTTAACCCTAACTAATACTAATAAAAAAAATAAAAAAGAAAAGGTTCGGAAGATTTTCATTTTCTTATCTTTTATCAAGTAAATTAACCGAAGGATAAGTAAGATAAATGGGAGTTGGATCTGCTTTTTTATTTTTATGTATCTTTTATGTATCATAGATCGAATTAACATTCTCATTCCTCGTCTACAGTTTTTACAATATTTTATTTTCTAGTAGTTTTTGTAAGATCGCATCAAATCATACGACTTTGTTTTACTTAACCAAAAATTTCGAAGATCGAAATGCACCTTCGTGCACACAAAAGTCAAACCAGAGTTTCATTTGCACTAATAGAAACTACATAATAATAACACAATTAAAATTTCGAAACTCGAATCGAGAGAATTGAATGCTTGGATAAAAACCCACAGTGATAAACACGTTGATGTGATAACACCGCATCAAATCATCACGAATTCGTTTTACCTAACAAAAAAGAGCGGAAAAGACAAAAATTTGGTATAGCGACGACCAAAGCGTCGCTAAAGCGGACGACCAAAGCGTCGCAAAAAGCCGGACGACCAAACATGCAAATTAATATAGCAATACTAACATATATGATATATATATTTGATCGACGTCTACATCCATTTTTTTCTTTTCCCGAAAAACGAAAGCTTTATTAAAAAAACCGAAAGAAAGAGATTACAACACGAACAAAGCGTCTTCTTACAACGCGCGCGCCAAATGCCGCACTAACAATGCCGATCGTGGCTATCAAGACTAAAGTCTCCGTGAGACGAGTTTGATAAAAGAGGTAAAAGCCAAGAGAGGCCGAGAGCTCCACCCCACAACAAAAAAAACTAAAAACTTGTACAAACCGAACAAACTACAAAAAACAGACAAACATATACAACAGACAAAACAAACAGAAACTAGCAGTGAACAAAAACCCGGAAGCCAGGCACCGCCCAGCGCGCCGCCACCGTGCACGGTATAGAAACCGAAAGAAAAGCTACTCCTCCCGAATGAGCGGACGACAAACCACCGATGACGCGCGGAGAACCACCACTGAAACCCAGAGGTCCGACGCCCCACCTCCACCGAAGCAGGACCAAAAGGGCCTGAGAAGAGGGGAAATGGCACCGGGAAACATAGCTCACACTGATGCAGCACCACCCTGGGGATGAAACAATGCTTGCAAGCCGGAGGTGCCTTCCACCGGTCACCAGAAACAAGAAGCCGAGCACTGAACCCTCTCAAATAACACCCGATCTGGAAAGGGAACCGACCCAAACCGAAGCTAATACCGGAAGGCAGCCGGATCTGGCCACAGCAACTCACCATGGCGAACTCCCAAGGACCAGGGCCGCCGCCTTCAAACTGAGAAGAAGATGAGTCAGATCACCCAAGCAGCAGCCGGCAAACAAAAGGTAGCGCCGGAATCCATGGAGTATGTCGGCGAGAGGGAAGGCAAAACACCGCTAAAACAAACAAATAAAAAGAAAAAGCTAATAAATATAAGTACTAGAAGCCACCTCCGGCGGGCCGCCGGAGGGGCGGAGGCATAAAGAGTTGTCGGCGGAGGTTTCTTTGCTGAGAAAATGAAAGAGAGAAAGTCGAGAGGCTTCTAGTCTTTTCCGGCTATGAAATGCTTGCAAGAACTGCGTGATGTGAGAACTTAAAGGTTAAAATACCCTGGTTTGGCTTAAAAGTGAGAAATACTAAGGTAACAGTGAATAATTACTGGATATTCTATTCATGTGATAAAGCAAGCAAATCGCTCTCTCCCTTTGTCTCTCACTAAAATCCTCCTCCTTCCTGATGACCATCTTCTCCAAGCTGTTCCTACTAGAGAACTATAATGTATGTGATTACATTGATGGATACTCATAGAACATTACAATATTTATAATCTTATTAATGATAGATATCTATTCAAATAGAACGGTATTTAAATCAAATAATCTATCGTAACAATTGTATCATAATTTAAATTCAAATATTATTATCCAAAACACTCAATCTTGTCATTATCTCTAACATGCCCCCGTAATCTCATGGTAATGCAATGAACATGTAGATTGAATCGTAATAAATGGATCTTGTTTCCTTCTCCGTATCAAACGGCAATAAATGCTTCACCTCAACCTGGAATTGTTTGAATCTGAATTAGATGACTCAATTTTTTTTAAGAGACTGAGAAAAAGAAGGGATGGAAAGGAATATTTGGAGGGAATATCATTATTGAGATGATTGGATACCCTAAAAAAATAGGGCTAAGATCCAAAAGGACACAAAATAGACTTAATTAGGCAAATATCACATGCTAAACATTTCATTGTTTATAAGGACACAAAATAGATAGAGAGACAAAAATACCAATAAACAAGCATTGGAATGGTATTTTTATTTTATTTTATGGAGAACAGGCACAGATTTGTTTTTTATTAATTAATGAAGAACAGACGCTGAGTTGCTTTTTTTTTTTTGGACATCCAAGCCAAGTCAAGCTTTACCTATTTCACAAGAGTTGAGTGTGTAATTAATATATTGTGTCATCCCACCTAAACCAACCTCCTCTCCAATCTGGAAAGGCATTTGTTGGGCTGCTGCAGCCTTGCAAAATAACTTTGATGTTAGAGATAATAGCGTTATCTGGAAAGGTAATAATGAGACAAAGTATGCGGTTTCTGAGGCGTACTCTTTCCTAACCAATACTCAAAACTCTGAACCAGGGAATGACCAGCTGTGGCCTCATATTTGGAAGCTCCAAGGACCTACAAGGTACAATTTTTTGCTTTGGCAAACGGCGCATGAATCTCTCCCGACTTTGGGCATGTTGTGTAGAAGACATGTCAGTGATACAAGTATTTGTGTTCTTTGCCGCGAGGATCTTGAATCTCATCTCCATGCACTTAGAGATTGTAAAACCGCAACTAGTATCCGGAAGAACCTCCTTCCTGTAAGCAGATGGCGAGAACTTCTTTTGGGCAACAAAATGTTAAGGATTGGGTGGCGTAGAAAATCTTCACAACAATGACGATCCTCTGGCGGCCATACAGAGATATAGAGATATGATTTATACTCTATGGCATCGTAGAAATAAACTCTTCCATGATCCACAAGCGGATTACCCCCCAGCGAGGATCTTGATTTCAAAACTAGAGCAGCGTGTGCGAAATCTCAAGCTAGCCTGAGATTTCTAATTCTTGGGTTTGCAACCCTTTGTTGGTTTATCTTTTTGTTTCATACACTTGATGTAAAGATTTGTGGAAGTTACCACTCATTTTAATAAATAAAAGTTCGTTTTATAAATTAAAAATATATATATATATATATATATATATATATATATATATATATGTCATAATACACACATCATTGAAACTTTTTATTTCGGATAGCCAAATCTTGGATTATACTCTTATGTTGCAAGTTTGAATGTTAGTTGGCTTAACTTTTTTATTATTTGCATAAAGTGCATCGGTGTTGACGTGGAAATTGGTGGTGCTGACGTGGAAATATTCGGATGACATGACATGAATTTTGGCTGGAAAAGTTGTTCAGTCTACATTTTCCGGCGTTCAGGACCATTTTTGCAAAAAAAAAGATCACTTAGAGGACCAAAATTGTGAACGGAGAAAAATCAGAACCAAAATTACAATTTTGCCGAGGTGAGTAGGAAAGAGGGGTCAAAAACTTCAATGTTTTGAACCACTTCAAGATGGCATGCGTGGGAGAAAATGTTTATGTATATATAACGGAGAAAATGTTTATGTGTAATGAATTCAAACTATAAAGCTTTTAAAAAATTTATGCATATATGGTGGAAAAAATATTAGATATTTGCCGAAAATGACACATTCACTAATAAATCAGACTAGAAGTACACATATGATTAATAAGGACAAATTTAATTTAGAATTCCAATAATACCCCTATTTTATAATTATGTAAGGATGAGTAAATTAAGGGAATTAAATCAGGGCTATTAAAGGAAGAGTAATTATAGGAAATTGAATCTTCCCAAATCTTTTATCCAATTTTCAAAAAAAAAAAAAGTTAAAAACAAAAAAACACAATCATGAGTACGCTCTGGTTAATTAATCAAAGATATTTATGAATGCAATAAATCCAAATAATAATTCTCGTATTTATTGGCGTAGTTATGCCAATTTGCAAAAAACAAAAAAAATCAATTATAGGAATTTGGGTCCATCTATTTTCATTTTGTCCTTTTTAATTATCTAAAATGAAAGATATCATTGGATCCTCATTTTTGACATTTCATGTCCTTCTAACTATTTCTCCCAAAAAATATTTAAATATTTATAAAGTGATGATGTGACGCAACAATAGACCTTTGATTGTGCATGCTCTAAGCTCACAATAAACGTTTGAAAAGCACTTTATACAGTTGATGTATTACGAAAGTATAACATCTATCTCTATTAAGAGCAACAAAGTGCTTTCCTCTCCTTCTCCCACGTCGCTTTGTTTGGAGGTGAATTCAGAAGCTGACACATGTCTATGTTCAATAATTGTGGAAATATTACTCAGCAGAGTGGAAATATTACAATAGACTCGATCTGCTGAGGCTTCAACAGTCTTCGGCTGATTCTTTGAGGCTCGAGATTTCGTGCATAATATTTTGTACACCTTATTTAATTGTAAAATTAATTGTAAAAGACATATTAATTGTAAGTCATATAAACAATTAATATGTCAAACTCTAGTTTCTTTATGTCATAGACATAACTTTTACTTTTACTTTTTGCATGCTTGCGCCCACATCTACATACTCAGTGGCGCCAAGCTAGCTAGCTAGTCTCTCCATCTCAATTGTATCTATTTATACATCTTTTTTACTCAATGAATAAACTAAGTTGAAGTTTACTCTTGTGTGTATCACATTCTCAAACTCTCTTCACATTGAAGATCATTAAGATTACATCCTTTAAACAATTCAGGATTAAAGACTTTAAATAACCAAAACTTGGATGTCCTAGTCTATAATGCCATAACATGATATTATACAGGTTTTGAGTGCAGTCATTGAGGCGCATTCTGTCTTGATCTTGTCTTCGGCAGGTTGATCACAGCTTGATCTGAAGCGGGGTTTAGCTTGCCCAATCACAACTCGAGAAGAAAGATCCTGGAATGTACACCGATTCTTATTAAAAACAACAAATCAATTCAGATCTTTAGTGAGTTTCTTGTGAGATATAAGGTTCTGATCTAACTTTGGAACAAACAGGACATTCTCGTAGATATATCGATTAGTAAGTTTAACCTTCCCAACACCTTTTGCATAAGAAAAGCAGAACCATCGCTAGCCTTAATTCGTGAATTTGGTTGCATGGCATATATTGGGTAATAAGGTTTTATTACAGTCATATGGGAAGAAACCCCGAGAATCAACAATCCAGTCTCATTACTAAGAGGTGAGTAAAATCCACTCTGGCCAAGGCACGCTCTTCACCAAGTCTCACTTGATAGATCAATCAAGGTCTATCTTGATCTTGATGAAATTTGGATGTCACATTGATGAGGAGAGGTCTACCACATTGCTATTGCTCATATATATGGGAACACCGTTACTTGGAGGAGCAAGAAACAACCCTCTTGTGTCAAGAAGCGATCTTGGTTTCGAACTAAGGGCACTTGTACTTGGCATTTGTGAAGCTACATGGCTAAAAAGTCTTGGATCGAACTTCAAAGAATCAGACAAAGAAACTATCACACTCTGTTGTGATAATAATTCACTTATGCATGGCAGAAGATCCATCCATCATGATAAAACCAAACATGTGGACATTGATGATGACACTTTACGAAGAGAAGATTGATGCCAAGATTATTCAACTCCAGTATGTTCCTCAGCAGATCAGAATCCGATATTCTTACCAAGGCTATTCCACCTCTTATGTTCGGTGAGACTAAGTAGCAAACTTGGTTTGCATCAACATCTGACCGATTTGAGAGGGTGTGGAAATATTACTGCAGAGTGGAAATATTACTCAATAGACTTCGATCTGCTTTGAGGCTTCAAGCAGTGCTTTCAGTGATTCTTTGAGGCTCGAGATTTCGTGCATAATATTTTGTACACCTTATTTAATTGTAAAATTAATTGTAAAAAACATATTAATTGTAAGTCATATAAACAATTAATATGTCAAACTCTACTCTATTTACTTTTACGTCATGTACATAACTTTTACTTTTACTTTTGCATGCTTCACGCCCACATCTACATACTCTCAGTGGCGCCTAGAAATTTATTATTAATCTCTCCATCTCAATTGTATCTATTTATACATCTTTTTACTCAATGAATAAACTAAGTTGAAGTTTACTCTTGTGTGTATCACATTGTCAAACTCTCTTCAATAATGTTATATTATATTTGTTGTTTTCCCACACAAAGAGTACGAGGGAAGCTTCTTCTTTTCCATGGTTTACATACACGCTTTCTTCAGCTATGGAAGAACATCAACTGTCGTTGCTTCAGTTGTCCCGTTTCTACAACAAATTCGAGAAAACCCGACCTCTCCTCCCTTCGCCAACGTACAGAGTCCGAAAAAATTGGTTGTGCTTTTTAATGCACTCTTGGAGTGGGTTTTCCAAGATTAAAAATTGTTTTGGGGAGTATATTCTCCAATTTCCTTAAATTGATTGTATTTACACTAAAGTTGTAATCTTTTTGAGCTAGGCTTTTGAGTAGTTATGATTAATTTTGTCTAAGTACTGTAATTGAGATGCGGTATTGGATTTTTTGAGAAAAGGGATTTTGAAGAAGGGGTATATCAACGGCTATGGTTTTTCTTTATCAAGTGCTGCAACTCCCAAAATGACGTCCGACTTCCACACCAGCAAAAAGATACTTACTCAAGTCATCATCATCCCGTGGAAGCGTCCCACCAGCAGGATCGCAGGGTATTCGACCCGAAGTGGGTCCAGAAAGGATTGGTTCGTGGGGTCTGGCTTGCAGGAGGAAAGGGAGTATCGTATGGACTTTGTGCCTGATGAGTCTGCAATCAAGACTGATACGATTGAACTTGATAAGAAGACTATTGATGTGCTTGCCATTATGGGTATAGGTGTGTTGCCTGGTGTTGTTCTTGGGGCGGAGCAGACTGTTGGTAATATTGCTCCAACTTTTGCTTTTGGTGGTGCTGGTGCCCACCCCAGGAGGTATTAGGGTTTATGTTTTTTGTTATTTAATTCCGGTTTATAATATATATCCGGTTACATGATATCTGTAGTTCTATGTCAAGACAGCTATTGCTTTTCGAATTTCGACAGGTTCAATAGGTTTTATGATTTTATCATCGCATCAAATTTCAAGGATTAAAGAAAAGACAATGCAGAAGAAATTGTATGTGCTGTGCATATAATTTGTCCAAGAGTGCATTAAAAAGCCAATGTGAGTACATTATTGATTTGAGATGATCAATAATGTACTCACATGGGCTTTTTAAAATAGTTTTTCCCTATAATGATTTGAGATGATTGGATGAAGGAGACACTTCCTTTCTGAGATGATTTGATCACTATTGGCCGTCATGACACATTCTTTGGTGCTAAATATTGACATAAGAGACATTGTACGATACAAGGAAATCATGAAGGAGCTGGAGGGATTCTAACATCCTTAAATATCTTTGCTACAAAGTTCGATGAGGTAAATGTTATTATTGAAGCGTTGGAGCTCTTCTGACTATCAATAATTGGGTTCTGCTTAGTAGTTTATTTGCACTTACAGTTTAAATGCTGTGGTCTGCTTACATTGTTTAATATCCTCCATTTGCTGCTAACTCTTAATACTATTTATTGGCCAGGTCTGCTGCCACGAGTTGGCATTTTAAATGGCTACTATTGAGGTACTCTATTGATATGTTTGTGTTTTGTATTTGTTTGGTACTCCTTTTGGTCGTTTCTGTTTTCTTCTGATCAACGGTTTGTGATTTATTTGGCAAAACAAACTGTCAATTTGTATGTTGCATCCATACTAAGCAAATTTGTGTTGGTGTACAGGGATAACAATGTGTATTTTTCCTGAAATTGGGCTTCAAGGGTAACAATGTGTATTCTGACCTTCCTTTATTCAAGAATTGATGTAATCATGTCTTCCTCTTGTGTTCTACTCATTTCTCGGACGATGTTGCATTTAAGTCCACCAGACTGACAAACCGGGATCAGTGGAGCGATTTTGGAGCAGTTATGTGTTTTCTATTGCTCAAGAAGAGCGATTTTAGAGCAGTGGCTTTCCATTGTGGTTGCATTTTGTGCCTGGAATCGAGTTCCGAACTGATTTCTCTCCTCACTTTTATATGAGGTGTTAGTCTTACAATTCAGTCCAATCATTATTTCACTAAGAAATGCAGCGATTCACGACCCAGATCGGTGGATATGATGAAGCAAGAAATTTTTCTTTGAAGCACAGGGGCGGGCCAATAATATTTTCTTAGGTAAAAAATCATTTGCTGTCCTCTTTGATGATTATTTTGATTTCGGGAAACATGGTGAGAATGAGGTTCATAACCCATAGTTTATAATGTTCATATAGATTGAAAAAGAATACGGCAATAGGATATATTGAATCACGGTATGGCGCGCTCGTCGCAAAACCTATGTAAACTGGGCTGCATTAAGCATGGTTTGGTAGTATTTCAGCATGATCAATGTTAAAGAGCGACATTGTTGTTGTTTTGGGTGTTAAAGATGCATATTAATACATGAATTTTCGTGATTCCTCTAATATCATCACATGACAACAAATGAGTTGCAGTACGTTTGGAAACATTAACTTTTGCTAAATCATTTATGCTATAATAGTAATATTTTCTTGGAATTTTGATTTTAGGATTGCAATTTGAGAATTCATGTGAAATGGTATTGGGGTGGCCCTCTTGAGACAAATGGTAATGGATTGTTTGATAATCAACTCGTTGGACAAAGTGGTCACCAAACACTCCATTACCTCTTGAGACAAAAGGTAATGGATTGTTTGATGATCAACTCTCGTTGGTCACCAAACACTATACATTTCTTGCAGCCACACTTATAGATGTATCTCCACCAAGAATGGAAGTATGTAAAATGTAAAATGCAGCTTCATCTCATGTTGTTGGAGGAGTTGATGGGGTTACATGAACCCCATTAATCAACTCAAGTAAGCCTATCTCCATAAATTGATTGTCTAAATGTTTAAACTTATGGAGTTTGATGGTTAAACTTTGTCTAAATGAGTGGGATGCATAGAGGAGTTTGCTGGAATTAAAATTGCGTTGGGGGGGGCTCCTTAATGCCATCTTATCTGCTAATTTCGGCCTTACGCCTGGAAAAACCCTCGCTGGTGGTCAATCGGGTTAATCCCTCTTGCCAAGTGCCAAAATGGCTAGTTGCCTTTCAAAGTCCGTATTCTTTGCATCTTTCGCTGAGAAGGAATTGGAAGAGACAACAACTATCAAATACCCTAACTGTGCATTCTTCCTTGCAGCTCGCCCTAGTGGAAATGGAAATGGGCAATCAGCTTCAGGAAGGGGGAGGAGGGGGGCTATACTGCAAGAGTATTTATATCTATTTTAAAAACTAGAGGACTAATTGTCACCTAAACATGTAGACTAAAATAATTTGGTCATTTAACTCTTTGTGAGCAATATGAATTATCACATAGAATGACATAGAATCTTTTTTTTTTTTTTTTTGATGTTAAATGTGGTGGTTTTGTGTTAAGATTCATGTTTGGATCCAAAGTCTTGTCCATGTAGTGACCTGCAATAATGAGCAGCATGAGTTATTGATTCTCAGTCCTTGTGAATGAGTGAAATTCAGCACCTCGTGTATGATGATTGATATTATCCTCTATGAAATTACTTTGCATTTTTTTTTTTTTTTTTTTTTTTTTTTTTTTTTGGGAAAACCGGATCTTTATGAAATTACTTTGCATTTGATTTGTGTTCCTTTTTTTTTAATTTTTGTGTGTGTGTTGCAATTAATGGCATATAAGGTGTTGTTTCTTATTCTTTTTTTTTTTTTTTTTTTTTTTTTTGCTTAATACCTCCGGTATCCAGGGCATTGGCCCTGCTTAATTGAATTCGGCTGTGTCGTCTGTAGAGTCAGAATTTTACGCTATGAGGCGGATGTACCTTAGTGCTTGGGGGGCAAGCGTCCACCCTTAGATCCGGAAAATACACTATTATGTATGTTGTGTATTTTTTTTTACCCCCTAAAAATTTACACTCGCCCCAGATCGCCTTCACCCAGGGATCTGCGTGGCCCGCTATCTTTCTTACGTAGGGATAACGCCTGACCAGACCAATAGGTGTTGTTTCTTATTCTTCAAAAACAAATATTCACATTGAAAAAATAAAAAAAAAAAATTTGCCTTTTTTTATTTACCCGATGAAGTACATGTATCATTCTCGATTAATCAATGCATTTTCTTGTTTCAAGTTACTTATTTGGCTGCGGTTCAAATTGTTTTATCCTATAGAAAATGCCTTCAACATTTTTCTTACACACTATAATTTTTTATTTTTTTTTTTTGAAAACCTTGCATACTATAAATATATAGTATTGTTACAACGTAACAAAACCCATAAAATATTAAAAATAAAACGTCTACACATTTCGGTATACATTTTTTTTGTTTTATCACCATTGATTACATTTAATATCTTTGAAGACGCTTGCGCTTCGTGACGCGTCAAGCGTCCATTAGTATTTACACTTAAAACCACCGATACCTTTTGGATGCTTTGAAAGATAATAATGTTATTAAGGTATGATAACTTTCACAATGTGCAATGATATACCATAAATTTGAGGTAATCAATATGAGGCAGATATATATATATATATATATATATATATATATATATATATATATATATATATATATATATATATATATATATATATATATATATATATATATATCTTAGCCTAAAACCCGCTTAAATCTATGGAGTTATGTGAATTTATGAAAAATAATAAATTTAAACATTCAACGTAAATATATGATGAATGTTGACATTCTCAAATATATATTAAATGAAATCAATATATATTCATAATATCATATATCCAACAAATTATTAATATATAAGATAACAATTGGTATGATGATGCATATACATCAAAATATCAAAGTACCTAACCACCGCCCGCCTCCACCCCCACTACCAAACCCCACCCCGAATCATCTTTTCACCAAAGTATCCTACAACATCCAAGCCCTCACTTACAACATGCCTGGAATGGATATGATACCGCGTGCAATCAACTTCGAATGTTAATCACTTACAAAAATAGATGAACATTTAAACATCAAATTGATTCCAATATACTCAACAATTAAGAGACGGTTACATAACAGGTTTGTGTTGAATCCAAAGAAACGACATAAAAACTTTAACACTACATTTTTTTGAGAATTAATACTACATTTATGAGAAAAGTGAAAACACGTGTTTTAGGTTAATTGATGAAAAATACCACCACCCTAACACCAACCCACCCCCCCCCCACCCCGAAAAAAAAAAAAAAACCATACATTTAGGTGAAAAATTAAAAAAAAAAAAGTAATTTGGACTTATTTCCAACCATAAAAAAATCTTTTATTTCAAATTAAAATTCTAAGCGATCAAGACATATATATCTCCTCATCATCATTGTAGAAACAATGAGCACATGAACCAGGATTACACGGGCAACCTTGATCCCGATACATGTCGTATCTTCAATACCTTTGATTACCTATTTAATAAAAACACAACAAACCATAAAAGCATATTAACATCAATATTTAAACGTTATGAAAATATGAATGTTTGTCTCGCATCTTTAGTGAACTCTGAAAGATTCTTCATTTTCACACATTCTCTCTGACACGCTACATGTTAGTAGTCATCGACCTTCAACAATAAATCTATACTTTTTGCCAACAAAGTGAATAACAACAAAAATATTAAGAGAATAAGGGGCTGATCATGAATCTTTGTTCTCTTACGCAATTCTAAATAATTTCGTGAATCGACAACCAAAATATTAACGGTATCTCGGAAAATAAAATGTTATAATAACCCTAAATACATTAATTTAAAAATCTCGGTTTTCATTGGTATACCTGCTGATTGGAGCGGATCCCGTAGAAAACCAACATCGATCTCCCTTTCGTCATCGTATCAATAATTTGAATAAAAGTGATATCACGGTAGAATCATAAAAAATGGATATTCAACGAACGGAAAAGAAGGGAGATCAAGACTAACCTGTACTGAACGTGTTTTTTTTGTGTGTGTGTGTGTGTCCAGGATGCAGTTTTGTAAGAAACTGGCTAGCACTATGCGTTATGATTTGAATATTTATACCTAATATCATATAACCGGTTAAAGTAGTGGAAGTTTAAGAAAGTTATAAAAAATTACAAAAAAAATAATGTTATTATTAAATAGAGTTATGGATGAGAGATAATAGGAAGAGTTTAATGGCGACAAAAATGCATTTCTTTCACGTGTCTATTTTTTTTAAAGAAATTTGAAAGGGATTTTTAAAAAATTAATAATTGTTTTTTTGGCATTTATTTCACGTGTGTATTGTTTTTTTACAGAAATTTGAAAGGAATTTAGTAATTGTTTTTTTTGCATTTCTTTCACGTGTGTAATTTGTTTTTTACAGAAATTTGAAAGAGATTTTTATTTGGGAGCAGTATTTTTTTTTCTTTAATGTTTTGACCAACTATAATTATTAGGAGTTAATGCTGTTTTTTATATAACATTTTAATAAATTTGGAGTGCATAATAAATACCGGGTTTGGAGCGGGTCAATCGGATATTTTCCGGGTTTGGGTAGAAATCAATTTTATTTATCATATAACCGGTTAAAGTAGTGGAAGTTTAAGAATGTTATAAAAAATTTCAAAAAAAATAATGTTATTATTAAATAGAGTTATAGATGAGAGATAATAGGAAGAGTTTAATGGCGACAAAAATGCATTCCTTTCACGTGTCTATTTTTTTAAAGAAATTTGAAAGGGATTTAAAAAAAATTAATAATTGTTTTTTTTGGCATTTATTTCACGTGTGTATTGTTTTTTTTTACAGAAATTGGAAAGTAATTTAGTAATTGTTTTTTTGCATTTCTTTCACGTGTGTAATTTGTTTTTTACAAAAAGTTGAAAGAGATTTTTATTTGGGAGCAATATTTTTTTTCTTTAATGTTTTGACCAACTATAATTATTAGGAGTTAATGCTGTTTTTTTATATATCATTTTAATAAATTTGGAGTGCATAATAAATACCGGGTTTGGAGCGGGTCAATCGGATATTTTTCGGGTTTGGGTAGAGATCAATTTTATTTCCTCTCCTAAATATATATATATACTAGCCTAAAACCCGTGCATGATGCACGGGACATGTAACTTACATTTATATGTATAAATGTATGACATCTTTGTTAAAAATTTAAGAGAATTAGTGTTATTAAAGCGAAAAGCCCCAGATATCGCTTTAGAGTTGAAACGTTTAATTGTTTAAAGTGATACAAAACAATATTGATATTTCAGAAAATAAACATAATAAAACAAATCTAATGAATACAATATATTATAAATTTTTTTTATAGCATTTACTACTTAAATAAATCACTGAAAGTAAGCATTAAAACGTCAAAGCGATTTAACCACCACAACCACAAAAATAATGATGTCACAGTGGTATCAATGCTAAATTGTAATTTTAGTCATCTAACTGGACACGTTTTGCAATTTTGATCCTGGTTTTTCTCCGGCGACAATTTTGGTCCTGTAAGTGGTCTTTTTTTGCAAAAATAGTCCTGAACGCCGGAAAGCCCAATTACAGGACTAAAATTTGTCTTTTCGGCGACAATTTTAGTCCCGTAAGTGGTCTTTCCGGTGTTCAGGACTATTTTTGCAAAAAGACCACTTACTGAGACTAAAATCATGCTTGCAGAAAAACCAAGCACCAAAATTGCAAAACGCGTGTCGCTAGATGACTAAAATTACAATTTAGCCGTGGTATCAATAAGTTTGTACACTACACATTCAAAAACAATTAGAGAAAATCAACATCGGTTTTCTTAGGATTTGTGAACTGCTACAAACGATAATAAAATAATTTTATTTTTCGTTCATCTTGAAAAAAAAAACGCTATAGGCTCGAAGGTATTTAATATGTATCATCGGTTATTTTCTTGTTGACGTATCTTTACTGCATAGCATCATATGACAATCTGCATATGAAATGATACAAATTTTAGGTTAGTCAAAGACGGACCAAATCCTACTTGATGGTCTTCCACACAATGAAAGTGAAAGAAAAAATGGTGGACATATGGACATTGTTAAAGATGATAGGTGTTAATTAATGCAAAATATTCTCACATTAAATAAATCCCATATAAATTAGCCACATCAATTATTGCTTAAAAGTCTTAAATTAAAAAACCTTTTTAGAAAAAATTAAATTTCAAATATGAAAATTAATAAAAAATTATTCTTACAATAAAGTCATCCCCTACAAATTAGCTATCTAATTTAATGCCAAATATTTTTACATTAAATTACATTTTAAAAAATAACTAAATTCAAATATGTCCTACAATGGAAAATATGCTCAAATTAGGTTACATTTTGAAAACAAATATATATAAATTCAAATACGCCAAAGGAAAACCATCCCCCTAAATTACATTAAATAAATTTATGAAAAATAAATAAATTTAAATATGTCAATAAAAAATCATCTCAAACAAATTAGAAATACAAAATATTCTTACCTTAAATTACATTTTGAAACATTTTGAGAAAAACCTAAATTCAAATATGACAATTAATGCAAAATATTCTTATATTATATTCTTCTATTATAATCATCCTCTACAAATTAGTCACTTTTAATAACATTTAAAAAAAACTAAATTCAAAATGTCATTTAATGAGATATTCTCACAGTAAATACACCGCCTAAAAATTAGTCATCTCAATAAAATGGGCAAACATTCTTACATTAAATTAAAATTTTGAAAATAAATAAATTTAAATATTCCATTTGATGTGAAATATTTTTACATTAAACTAAATTTTAATAAACGATAATTCAATTATTCCAATTAACGTCAAGTATTCTTACATTAAATTACATATTGAAAAATGACTAAATTCAAATAAGTCATTCAATGCAAAATATGATCACATTAAATACGATCCCTCTAAATTAGCCACCTCAATTGATGCTCAGTATTGTTACATTACATTATTAAATAAAAATTTCAAAAATAAATAAATTCAATTATGACAAAAATATTCTTACATTAATATCATCGTCTACACATTAGCCACCCAAATTAGTGCCAAATATTCTTTTGTTAAATTACATTTTGAGAATAAATTAAATTCAAATATGTCATTTAATGCGAAATATTCTCATATTAATCACACCCCTATAAATTATCCTACTCAAAATAAAAGTTTCAAAAATAATTAAATTTCAAATATGACAATTAATATCCCGTATCAATTAGCTATCTCATTTAATTCCAAAAAAGTTGAAATTGGTAATTGAAGATTCGAAATTTCAGGGAAGAAGAGAGTGGAATCTTAATAAAAGGTGGAGAATGGTAACTGATGAAGAAAGTTTAATTGTTGGTGTAAATAGGTTTAGGATGCAATTTTTTATATGTTTTTTTATATTTTTGAATCTGCATGGGTATAAGGTGGGTCAATAGCGGGTTTGGAGCGGGTTATCGGGTCAATCAATTTTATTTCTCTCAGTAAATATATATATATATATATATATATATATATATATATATATATATATATATATATATATATATATATATATATGTATGTATGTATGTATGAGTTATTGACACATTCATTTTTACTACTCTGGCACTACATTACTCCACGATACTACAAAAATTACTTGGCACCGGTGATTTTTAATAAAGGGTACGTCGGTGCCATTGGTGTTCGTTGTTGAACACCAGTGACACCGATGTTCCCATTATAAAAATATCACAACTTAGAAACGTCAATCTACTAACTTTCCACTGGTGTTCGTTGTTGAACAGCAACGTCTGTGACACTGACGTTGGTGTTCAACAACGAACACCAATGGCACTGACGTTTTTTCATCCGAAAAAATAATCAAAAAATGAATGTCAATAATAAAAAGGGGTGTGTTAATAGAACTCACCTATATATAAAGTCATGTGACTCATGAAAAAGAATATTTCATGGAATTAAAAAAAAGCATAAATCATCTGACTATCATTTAATAATTATCATGATTCAATAAATCCGTATTAAAATTTAATGCTTAATTCAATTATCTATTTTTTTAAAAATTTATTCAAGTGACACATGTGCATTTTGCTGGTGTGTGTGCATAAGATCCTCTTAAGTACTTTATCCTTAAGTTGGTGTTTTTACATGTAATGAACTAAACTACGTTGTTTTGGAAAAAGTTAATCAATGGCTAGATGTTTTACACTTTGGGGGTGTGTGGTTGGATCATGCATACTTGAGAGAATATCCTCTCAAGTTACTTGAGAGGATCCTATCCCTGTGTGCATGTATATATATATTGGATATTTGTTTATAAGGGCTAGTTTGAACATTTAATAGGCATTTAGAAAACACTTAAATCTTATTTGTTTATAAGGACACAATACCATTAAATTTTCTATATTACCCTCCGTAATATGACTGGCACTGATAAATTTCTCCCCTTTTCTATTTCTTCCCTATCTCAAAACCTCCTTTGGCCGGCGTCGGCAATGATGGATTCCGATTTCCGACAGTCCATTGGATCGAAGATAGTGTTTTCTTGTGTCGAATCTTCATATTAATCTTCATATTTTGTCACTTGCAATAGATTTCTCAATTAGAGCAAAAATGTAGAGCTTCAATTCATGGGTGTTCACAGCAAAGTTGAGCTGCAATAAAACAATGAAGAACACATGATCAATGAGAGTGAAGAGTTGCATATTTCCAGCTAAAGTATTGAGCAGCCATTAATGAAGGCTGATATTTGGATGGTTTTGAGCTGCTTATGATGAGCTATAACAGAGCTGCAAAACCGATATTTGTTAGAGCAAAAAACGAGCTGAAACTAGGAATGTGCATGGTACTATCTAGTTGAATATTGAGCAGCAAAGTAAAGCTGAACAGAGCCTAAATTTGATGAAGAAATCAGAGCTGCAATCAAGCCATACTTCATGGAAGAACAAGTGCCTTCATAGGTACTTACTTATGCCGACGTTTATGGTCTGCCAATTGGTTGATGCTAAAGCTATTATTTGGGTTGCAATGCATTGACAACAAAGCATCAATTTAGAGGGTGAAATGCCGAGAACAAGGCTGCACCATATCAGATTATTTCATTATCAGATTATCTTATTATCCTTCATAGATATATCTTTTGAATGTTAAGGTGTCTTTCTATAGTGTTTAGCATGTGAGCTGAGAATTGTAATACTTGACTCAAATATATACTCGAATAAATAGTTGGGTGTCACTGCATAAACCGTTGCAAATGTTGTTGTCACTGCACAAAAGTCTCATTTGTTAACGGAGTCACATAATAAATGTCTATGCATCATGGAGTCTCTACATCGTGGGTGGTCACTGCATCGTGGTGTCTCTGCATCAGGGGTGGCCATTGCATCACGGTGTCTCTGCAATATGGTGTCTCTCAGATCACGGTGTCTCAGAAACGAGGGTGGCCATCGTGATCGCGGTGTCTCGCAACGCGGTGTCACTTCATCGGTGTGTCTCGTGATCGGGGTGTCTCTCAGACGGGGTGGTTCTGTGATCACGGTGTCTCTTCATCGCGGTTTCTACACATCGCTACTATCACTAAATCGTGATGGTCACCGCAATTAAGTCGGAAAAATATCGAATATCATCGTGGTGTCGCATCATCAAATGTGAGTGCATCGCGGCGTCTCTGCATCGTGGTTGTCAGTTTTCAGTGCATCGTGGTGTCCCTGCATCGCGGTTGTCAGTGCATCATGGTGGTCACTGCATCGCGGTGTCACTTCATCGCAGTGTCTCTGCATCGCGGTGTCTCTTTATCGCGGTGTTCAATGCATCACCGTTGTCACTGCATCGCGGTTGTCACTGCATTGCGGTTGTCAGTGCATCGCGGTGGTCAGTGCATCGCGGTGTCTTTTCATCGCGGTGGTCAGTGCATTGCGGTTGTCAGTACATCGCGATTGTCACTTCATCGCGATGTCACTTCATCACGGTGTCTCTGCATCGCAGTGTCACTTCATCGAGGTGTCTCTGCATCACCGTGTCTCTCAGATCGCTACCGTCTCCGCGATCGCGGCGCCATCGTGATCGTGGTATCTCTGCATCGCGGTGTCTCTACATCGCAGTGTTACTTCATCACGGTTGTCAGTGCATCGCAGTGTCACTTCATCGCGGTATCTCTAAATTATGGTGTCACTTCAATGTGGTGGTCAATGAATCGCAGTGATCAATGTATCGCGGTAGTCAATACATCGATGTGGTCAATACATCACCGTGGTCAATGAAAAAAAAACTTTTCAAAAAAAAAAAAAAAAAAAAAAAAAAAAAACTTTCAATGTCCTGAAGAAAAAAAAAAAAAAAACAACAACAACAACAACAACAACAACAAACAGAAGCTATCAACCTGGAGAGAAAAAAAAACAAAACACAAACAAACATCAGTGTTGTTTTAATAAAATAATATAAAAAAAACAAAACACAAACAGCACCAGCGTTCTTCCCCCCTTTATTTTATTTTCTTTTATTCATTATGAGTATTTTTGTTTATCTATCTAATTTGTGTCCTTATAATAAAATAAGATTGCTTGGTGTCATATTTGCCTAATTAAGTCTATTTTGTGTCCTTTTGGACCCTTGGCCCTATATATATACTAGTTTCGTCTCAAAATATAAGTAATTAAAACATATGATAGAAACAAGTAAACCGTTTAAGTAAAAAAAAAAATTGAACCAAGCGATCAAGATTGCCCTAACGCAAATTTTATCTTGTGTTCGGCCTCACCTGAAATTTGAGCAAAAACCTAGTAAACCCAAACCAACCCAAAATCCAAACCGAACCAACCCGAAATAAACCAAACCAATTGAAACCAAAAATTTTGGGTTGGTTTTTGACCCAATCCAAATGTCATTGGGTTGGTTTGGGGTATTTAATTTTTATTTTGGTTCGACCAAACTCAACCCGAAATACATTACAGTAGGTTATTGTATTGATAACCAAAGAAATGAGTTATTGTTATTCATTATCATTTTCGATAAATATTTATTGTTATGCCGTGATAGTTGAAAAATGAAGAAAAATCTATTAGACAGTCAAAATCAATCATCTCACTGATTGCAGAATCAGATTAAAAAGACTAATTGATGAATATTGTTTAATATTTTTCTGAATGAATCATGGATCAATTTTTTAACATTTAAATGTTCTTGCCTTCCTTAATGTTTAACTATCGTTCTTTGTTACTATCTTTATACTAGCCGGAAACCTGTGCCTTGCACGGAAAGTAGGATCATAGATAATTAGTGGCATATGTGGTTTGGCCATTTTTTTGGGAAAAAAAAAAAAATTCAATCTTAATGCGAAACTAAACATGATTTTATTTAAGAAGAAGAGACGTAATAGTATAACAATTTTATAAAAATGACATTAAACCAAATAATTAAGCACAATTTCATTTTTAACTATGGGATGATAGCAAAAACAAAACACGGTGCCTATATTAATCTAGCCATATCTACTAAATCGTTGATCATTGAAAGAATTAAAAGTGTTTAGAAAAAGTTCATTAATAGAATCATAACCATAGCATTGAAAAATGTAAAAGAGTAAGGTGATAGATCCAGATGAGAATTACTTTAACACATTTTTTTAATCTCAATGAAGCAAACTCATTATGAACTATTTTCACAGATAGAAAGGCAAAGTAATCGGCTGAATTTGGAAAAATAAAGATGCATATAGTATATTGTATTCATCATTTAAAGCTCTATGTTTTAGTAGAGATACAACGATAATCAATTATACTGTCACAAAGCAATGACATAAAATCTTCATCTTCCAAGATGTTGAATCATTTGATACAGACTTATGTATTCCCCGCACAGTAGTAACATGGCCACAAAAGCTATCGTTCCTACACTTCTAACGGCCAAATCTTCAGCAAAATGGTAAATAAAACTATGATTTCTTTATACCCTTTCTTTTCAATAAAACTATCATATTCGCCTTTGCACAACTAATGTTTGCATGAGATCATATGAAAACCTGGAACAAAAAGAAAAATAGCCCACATAAGATCACCCCTAAATCAAACTGCATAGGCAAGAAATCGATGATTTTTCATTGCCAAGCTAGAGAACTAACATATATAAGATGAGACGATGACGAATAAATGTGCACCCTCTTTGAAACCTAGCACTCATTTCATAAGTAGCAAACATGATCCACGATATGAGCCGGAAATGAGAGATGTCATTGTTTTTTTTTTAGTAATAAATAATCATTTTTACTAATCTAAAAGTCTAGAAAAATAATACAGCCGATAAAAAATCTCCCAATTAGTTCAATAAGACAAAACCATATATATAGCCCCAAAAAATAGTTTAAAAAAAAAGGTCCAGACCACCTAGAAATTACGAAACCATTTCTACAACAAACAATACCAATCAACATGTGATAAGAGAATGTTACTCCATGATAAAAAAAAACTCGATAACACTACCCACATAATTAGATAAAACAAACATGTTTTCTTTTCAGGTAAGAAAAATATTTAACGGTTATGTCTGATTTCTTTTTTCCGTAAATCACTGAAGCTCCTCATATCCTCTATATCACATAATTATGGCATCAAGAAATCACGACAATGATTTCAAAGAAGGAAATCTTGAAATACAATAATTGACAATGGTTTCAAAGAAGAAAATGTCAAAATATAATAGCAACTATAACTTTTAGGGTGTTGCGGGTTCTTCTCCTCCAACTCCATTACTCTTCAAATCATGTGTAATACTGCCCATGAATTTTTTTAAGTTATCGTTTTCTCGACTCTTCAAGCTAATTTTTACCCAGGTCAAAAATACACACTCTTCGGTTTAGAGTAATTAGCCATACAAAATTATTCCACACTGCAGCAAAAAGTCACCACATTGATGCATAGCTCAAAAAATTTCAACAAATTTCCCAAAAGTCAATAGAGGAAAATATAATTGTTTCTACACAAAGTAAAAAAAAAATATTTTTGAAGAAATCTACCCCTCCCTCCCCACTCCTTGGAAAAATATATTTTTCTTATTTACTTTTTAACTACTATGCCAAACGCACAACGCCAAGGGACCTTTCATCCTTGTGGAAAAAATAAAGCAAATAATGACCCAAAGAGAATTAATTACAATTGACGTTGAAAAGAAAACCAAGGTCATGATGAATAAAAACAAACTTGATGAATCTAAAACACAGAATAAATACCCAAGAATACCGTGGAAAATAATGAGCACAAAACCACCTAAAAGCAAGTTGAAATAGCAAGTTTACTACTTCACATTAAAAGAAAAGATTTATAAAAAAACAAAGAAAAACAAAAGGCAATATTTTACACTTATTGCCAGCAAATCAATAGGTGTTCCCTTTGGATGCTTTTTGAACGTAAAACATGCATAAATCTCATCTTAATAAGTATTTTCAGATTCCCAAGCGGTACATCCGCTCCCTTCAGCTTCCAATAACACAACTCAATCAGGGCCGTTCCTGACATTTAGTAGGACCGGGGCAAGACTAAAACAAGGGCCCATTTTTATTACCAAATTCCAACAAATTTATCAAGAGCTCATCTTTGAGACTCTCAAAACTGTTCATCTCGTTTTTTTCTTTTTACCTTTTTTCACTTCCTGATAAATGTTTTTTATGCACCATCATAAAAATAAATATTCAACAATAACACAATTGTACAAGGAAATTAACGAAAAGCACTCAGATAGAGTACTAGTTTCCAAGAAAAACAATGGCTACCCCTCAAAAATTTCAGTAAACCTCCCGATTAAACTGTCACCAAACACAATTGAAAGCAAACAATATAAATTATAAATGAAAAAACTAGAACAATGTACCAAACCAATAAATCAATAAAATCATTCACTGGGAAATCAACAGTTTATCAAATACTAATTAACAAAAACAATCTTACCCAACCATAGAGGCCGCGAGTAGTAGACGAAGGAGAGACGAATTAAATTTTGGATATTTTGTTTTAGAAAATTGCAAGAAAAAATTATGAAGATCTTAATTTTTTTTTGAAAGAAAAAGATTGGTCGAAGTGGAACATGAATGAGACGTGAAAAGCTTGAGTGCTAATAAGGTTTACGGTTTACCATTCCAGTTACAACATTTATAATTTTATATATAATAATCTATAGAACGAAAAACAGAAAGGAAAAAAAAAAAAAGAAAAAAATTGTAGCTAGGAGGGCTCAAACCTGGATAATTTAGTTAGACTACACACCCTTCATCCATTACGCCAACATGCATTTATATCAAAATAATTATTTTTGTCCTTTTTATATAAACGATAAAACTGTAAACATGTAGCTATAGGCCCCACTTGTATCGTGGGCCCGGGTCGGTCGCCCATCCCGCCCGGGCCCAGGGCCGGCCCTGAACTCAATGACAATCGTTAAAGATATGAATCTACATGGAACAATGGTAATCACTCAAAATATGTGTAGGTTTCCGAAGGAAAAGACTATCTTTTAAAATATAATAAAGAGAAATTTCAAATGAACAAATAGTAATTGGACAGAGGAGAAAAACTATCCAATGAAAGAAGAAATAAGAGTTACATATGTGGACATATGTACATAGTACTTTTTCTAATCGACGTCAAGCATTGTTACCTCAAATGATCTGAGTGATGCGAACCAACTCTAAATTAAAACTATAACTACTATGTCGACAAATAGCTGTAATGAAGGAGTAATGCTAATCTGGCTTCCCCCAGTATATCTAGAAAGAAATACGACAACATTCACAAATTAGTAAAAGAAATTCACAAAGCAAATTGAGCACTAAGGCCATCACAATTATAGTATATTTTCCCAGTAAAAATGTCCCTTATCTTGAATTATTGATTATTACTTATCATAGCAGTTCACGTGTTAACGTCAAATTGATCACCAACAATCAATTCAGATAAACAAAATAATAACTTCTGAAGTTACTTCAAACATTTTCAAGGTTTATAAAGCACATGAACGAAAGAATTTAAGCAGAAAACAAACTCACCTTGCTATGAGAGAGCCTGACTATGTAAGTTTGTTTTCTGCTTAAATGAGTCTGTATCAAATGATTCAACATCTTGGAAGATGAAGATTTTATGTCATTAATTGCTTTGTGACAGTATAATTGATTATCGTTGTATCTCTACTAAAACATAGAGCTTTAAATGATGAATACAATATACTATATGCATCTTTATTTTACCAAATTCAGCCGATTACTTTGCCTTTCTATCTGTCAAAATAGTTCATAATGAGTTTGCTTAATTGAGATTAAAAAAATGTGTTAAAGTAATTCTCATCTGGATCTATCACCTTACTCTTTTACATTTTTCAATGCTATGGTTATGATTCTATTAATGAACTTTTTCTAAACACTTTTAATTCTTTCGGTGATCAACGATTTAGTAGATATGGCTAGATTAATATAGGCACCATGTTTTGTTTTTGCTATCATCCCATAGTTAAAAATGAAATTGTGCTTAATTTTTTGGTTTAATGTCATTTTTATAAAATTGTTATACTATTACGTCTTTCTTCTTAAATAAAATCATGTTTAGTTTCGCATTAAGATTGAATTTTTTTTTTTTTCCAAAAAAATGGCCAAACCACATATGCCACTAATTATCTACGATCATACTTTCCGTATATATATATATATATATATATATATATATATATATATATATATATATATATATATATATATATATGTGTGTGTGTGTGTGTGTGTGTGTGTGTGTGTGTGTGTGTGTGTGTGTGTGTGTGTGTGTGTGTGTGACCCCCTTGTTTTTGGTAGGTCGAGGACATTAAAGCGTCGAACTTGCTAAAAATAATAGAGCTAAAGTCTTACTTGTTCTGTTGAGCTCGATGACTGAATCGAAAAATTCCAATGTGCAGCCCCCTTGTTTCAAGCAAGGTCGTTGCGAGCTTGGTTGAAATAAATTCTGAACCAAAGTGCTAGTTCAAAAATTCCGAATCCACGCCCCCCTTGTTTTAGACAAGATTGAGATCGCGAGTAACTTGTCTGAATCAAATGTTGAGGTCGATATCCGGGACGATAACACTTGAGAGCTCGTAATAAGAGAGCTCGTTGACGAAGAGCTTATAATAAGAGAGCTCGTATTTGGCGAGCTTGAGAGCTCGTGTTTGGCGAGCTTATACCTTGTAGCCCTATTCAGCTTGATTGATCGAAATCTAGGGAAAGTACGAGCTAAGTTCCTTTGGCTAATTTCCACAATGCCCTCACAGCCCTTGCCTCCAAAGTATCATTCAAATAAGCCATAAATCTCACACAACCAAATCTGAAAGTCTGTTTCAAAACACGTCTGCTTCAAAATAGGCTTGAGAGGTTGTAAATAGAGAGTCGATATAGAGAGCTTATAAATGACGGCCTCGTGTCCGACGGGCTCATATCTGGCGACCCATTTTCCTCGAAAAGAAGAGATCGAAATTTTACCTTGATTTCTTCATCAGAGATATCCTTGGCCTCCAAAATACCAAAAGAAAAAATTTGGACAATTTTGTAGCATCTTGTCTTCATACATCGAATGATGTATCTTTTACTTCTGCTGATTGTGAGAAGCCTCAGCATCTGCATTGTGTTTTCTACCATGAGCAGTTTATGGGCCAATAACGCCCGATTTCATAACGAATCATCACCACGCTCTTTCTTCTTTAAACACTCAAACGAGATCACCGTGTCTGGATCATCGAAATGTGTTGCCACATGCGATATCCAATCCAGAGTGTCAATCCATGGTGACATTTCTTTCTTCCTTTTGTTTGAACACGGCACCGTGTTAGATTCTCGGTCCCTTTTGTGGTGTTCATATGACTTCTCATCAAAGCAATTGAATTCACCGACGGGAATGTCAACGAGCTTTTCACTTGATAAAGCTACCACATCATTTTCGTTTTCAAGAAAATCCTTTTCACTATCAAGGATCAGAACTCCTCTTGCAAGATCATCGGTTTGATTACCCTGGCGGCCCCAATAGATCTTTCCTCGAATACAAACCGTATTCCTCTGGCCAGTATAGCCCCACAAGTCCCTGTCAGTAAATAAAATCATACCTCCAGGTTTTTCTAATGGCCCATGAAGCTCAAACAAATCACCATTTTTCCAAGAGCATTTACAATTGGCAAAATTCTTGAATTAATTTTTCAAGCACTGATCGAACAAGGGCCTAACCCTGTTCTTAATTTTTTTTTGGGTAAATTAAAATTAGAAAATAGAAAACTTCCTTGAGTTAGACGCACGACGGAATCTACGGATTAAAGGCCGGATTCTTTGCCATTTGCGCAACAACGAATAGCGGTTCTTATTTCTCAATCTTCAGAGCCCTTAACTTCGATTTCAAGTGGGCCTTCGAATTCAAGATTGAAACAGGCATCATCTCCTCCTATCGAACCCTCTAATTCGACCCCAGCCCTGCAATCCTTGATTTCTATTGCCATATAATCTTCAAAGCTTCATCAATTTTGTATCACGGCAATGGCGCCATGCTTATCATATGCAGCGTTTCTGAGTACTTTCTCGCATCTAGGAGCTTGAGACATCCTGAAAATACAAGATGGCCCCGTGGTTCTGCTGCTCGCTCCTTTCGCCTCAACGATAAAGGGGTGATAACGTGGATCTAGATGGAGATCTTGGCCGGAAAACCAAAAAATGGGTGATTTCAAACCGCCGGAAATTCTAGATCTGGCTGGAAAATGTTGAAAAATGTCGATTTCCCGGCAACGGAACCCACTGTTGATGTCGAAAATATCGTCTTGCTTTTTAGCGGTGTTTGTATGGTGGATATCTGGCTATAAAAGTGTACTAAAGTGGTGTTTGCCGGTGGTGCTTGGCAGCGCCAGAGGATTCCGGCGGTGGTGCTTTATAAGAGAAGAGGAATGAGACAATTTGGCTTTGCCATATGTTTTATATCTTTGTTGTCCATCCTTCAATGAGGTTACATAGCTCCCCTATTTATAGGGGAGTCACCGACTAAAGTTTCGGTTTATTTACAAACGGCGACATACAGTATCAAATAGATATTTATCTACGCAGAGAGGCCAGAAGCGAGCCGATAGGCCAATGCGTTCTAATGGCCACACCGATCCTCGCACTTTATATCATTGTCTCACCGAACTTGGCGTAGCTTCTTCATCTAAATATTATGGTTGGCGCCGCCACGGACCCGTTTATCGAACGAGATCTCGTGTGTCACCCTTAATCCTTTTGTCGCCGCACCGGGTTACGGGTTTGAAACGGCCCGAATAAGGATTCATGACCAAGAAGACGATTTAAAGACATCAATTAGGTGAAAAATCTGGTGAAAAATATAAAAACAAAACAATTATGGAAACTCTTAAATGAGTTGGATTTTTTTTTTTCATGAAATGTCATGTTTCTATTGATTATACCTGAATGCTGAGTTGGTAACACCGAACCATTGTAAAATTACGTAACCCTACAAATTTGTATGTAGAGAATAAAATTAAAAAAACTACCGGAGTACAAATAAAACACGGAAAGAAAGCGCGAAGAAACAACGTTGACCGCCTCCACTGTCACCAGTGCAAACGGCGCTTTGTAATCATCCACAGTATACTATTTAGTCAACTTTATAAAACATCTTTCTTTTGTTTTTCTTTCCAATTTCTTCTCCAATAACCCTAATTCTACGTCAAGCTCCTTCTCGATTTCCAATTTGGATTCAACCGATCTAACATCCTTTTGTTTTTACTGATTTCAGTAGCTGGTAGTATTTGAAGAGAATGTCGATTTCGTATGGAGGAGGGGGGATGAATCAGACAGTAGATTACGTGTTCAAGATCGTGTTGATCGGCGACTCTGCTGTCGGAAAATCGCAGCTGCTGGCACGGTTTTCTAGGAATGAGTTTAGCCTTGACTCCAAAGCTACTATCGGCGTCGAGTTCCAGACACGTACGCTTCTTGTTGACAACAAGAACGTCAAGGCACAGATTTGGGATACTGCTGGACAAGAGAGGTATGTTACTTGCTTACTCCGCAATTGTTAGAGCTTTTTACTGTTTATAATCCTAAGATTGCTTTGATCTTTTTTTTTTTGAAACTAGCCTATGAGGGATTATCCTTGACTTTAGAAACTTTTATTTCCATAAGATGTTGAATAAGTACTTGACAATCACGGAATTAAACACTTTGGATCAAGGATGGAGCCAGAATTTCAACTTGGGGCGGACTAATAGACTATGTTCTGACAATTAGGTGGGCTGTATGAAGATGATTTGATGAATTGGACTGAACTACATAGATTTTTAATGTAACTTTTTTTCCTGGTGAGCTTAACCTCTGTCCTTGCTTTGGATGCTGCCTGATGATACATACATACCAAGTACTTCAGGCTACATTGCTAAATTTCTTTTTCTTCCTTGTCTTGTTTATGTTCTCTTGATGAAACAAGATTTACTATGGGATTTTTGGGAACTTAGTTTCTACCTAAGACTATATCGATGGGTTTCTCCCCAGGTCTAGAGGACTAAAAAGTCACGGAACAATGTTAGCAGATGATGTGTACATGGCATGATTAAGTGGTGGGTTGGGAAGGGAAGGAAGGGAAGGGACATGGAAGAAATAGTTATAGTAATTATCAAATTCTATGAAATTTCACCTCCCCTCGTCCCAAAATATTTGTTTTATACTACTTTTTAGGTTAAAGCCAAGATGTATCATGCTTTAGTCAATTGTGTGTAATCCTGATGCAATTTTATCGTCATCTTTAACCATGGACAACTCAGTGTTCCCCTGTAATTAAATTTTATATGAAAATTTGTGGTTGTCAGTTACAGGCATGCTTGTTCTCTTGTGAATTGCATGTGTATGTAGCCCCATGAAAGTATCTAACTCGATACGATAGAGAGAGCAGAACAGAATTCCTGTGAATAAAACTTATTAATACGTTAGCCACTCTGCCTGTTGTTTCGTCTTTTGCTACAATTTCCCTGGGGTGAGTAAAATACCCAAATCAAACCAACCTGAACCGAACCAACATGTAAAAACCCAAAATAATTGAAAACCAAAATTTTTTGGTCGGTTTTGATCCAACTTGAATGTAATTAGGTTGGTTTGGTTTTTTAATTTTTCTTCTGGGCTGACCCGATCCAACCCGAATGTTATTACAACAATAGGTTATATCGATTCCCATCAGTTTTCATCCGGCTTTTATCCTTTCCCTATATTTTGACACTTAATAAAATTTCAAGGGACTTTCATCCTTTCCTTGTATTTTGACTCTTAATAAAATTTTGAGTTTTGTAAAAAAAAATGTTCCGTTTAATGTTTATTGCAATGGTCAAGTGGTGTGAAATTCAATTTAGATGCGATATATGTATGGATTTTATATTTTTATAGCATGAAAGTTTGATTGTAGATGCGCGGTTAATGGATAAACCTAAAACCCAACCCGAACCAAACCATTGGGTTTCTAGTCATGTGGTTTGGTTTCGGTTAGCATTTTTTGAAACTAACCTGAGCAATATTATGTAAAAACCCACCCCACCCAACCCAACCCAACCCAACCCAACCCAACCCAACCCAACCTTAATAAAGCAGGTTTTGCACATATATGCTTTATCAAATATACAGTAAGTTATGAAAGTAGGACTCTAACTCAACAGCATGATTATTGTTTGATAAAATATAGTTTATTTTTTTATTTGAAAAAAATCCTTAGATTCTGAGTTGTCGATCAATAGCGATTAAAGACTGAATTGATAAAGAGAATGGTAATTCTTCTGACATTGAAACTCGTAATTCACCAAGGTTTCCATTCAAATTCATGATTGGTCTATAGTTTCTTCAGGCATCTATTCTTCACACGATTTGCTTTTCTGGCCTTTGATGTACAGTCGACCTTGTGTTCGCCTCCTCTAAGTGCATCGTCTGCTACTTTTGAGTTTGAAAGATTCTGGAACCTTGAATTAATGTGTAGAGTAGGTGGCACTGCAGTAGTTCTGTCAATTTCTTTTCTGTTCTTATTTTATCTATTATGTCTTAAAGGAGCTTAAAGCCTCAATCTGCTAAGCTGATAAAAAAATATCTGAAATTCGGTGGATTCAGGTATAGAGCAGTGACAAGTGCGTATTACAGAGGTGCAGTTGGGGCAATGCTTGTGTATGACATTACCAAACGACAATCTTTCGATCATGTTGCTAGGTGGTTGGAAGAGCTGCGAGGTCATGCTGACAAGAATATTGTTATAATGCTTGTAGGCAACAAATCTGACCTTGAAAGCTCCCGTGAAGTCCCAACTGAAGATGCTAAAGAGTTTGCTGAGAAGGAGAATTTGTTCTTCATGGAAACATCAGCACTTGAAGCAACTAACGTTGAGCCAGCTTTCCATACAGTTTTAACTGAGATTTATAGGATTGTCAGCAAGAAATCCCTGGTTGCGAACGATGAACCGGAATCTGAAGGGAAGTCTACACTTCTGACAGGAACTAAGATACTGGTCCCTGGTCAGGAGCCTCTACCTGTTAAATCAAAGTACAACTGTTGTTCTTCATAATGTGGTTCTCCCCTATCAAATTAGGCAAGTCTTCTCTGTTTTTCTTGCCTCGTATGTTTATCCCCATCTAGACAGGCTCATGCTCGCATGTGCACCACACTAAGATGAATTAAACTTGATATTAAGATAGGTGACAAAAAGTGAATGATGGAAATCAAAGTTCTTTTAGGTAACCAAAAAGAGTTATTTTTATCATTTTGGGATAGTTAACTTATGCACTAATGGAACAAAATCATGTGGCATGCATTTGTAGAGTTAACTGACTTGTCTTTTACGACATTCATCCATGTACCTCATACCACCTCCCCCTTATCCTTTCTTGCTTGAATTCAGTCCCCCCAAACTTTCAAACGACGTCATTCTCTTGGTTGCTTCTTGCTACCCATTGCAGTAATATGGTGACTGGACAGACGGGCAGGAAAGCTAGACAGTGGGATTAGGAGAATGCAAAGGAGGGGAGAGAATTAGGGGCTGCATTGCCATGCCATCCACATACATAGAAGGACATAGATACTTTTATAAGAATTATAGTATGTATTGTTTAGTTTGTTCTCATCATAATATTTTCCCTCTACTTTTCAGGATATAGTGGTGCATACGGTCATGTCGCAGCCCCCCAGACCACAGCCCGTGTACACTGAAGTTTATAGCGGATCCCAACTGGGTAGGTTTTTTTCGTGCTGGTTCTGGGTTATGTATGTTAAGTCTGCGTCCACCCTGTAATCTTTAATATCTGTAGAAGCCCTTTTCTGACAATTATCTTTATTTTCTGCATTGATGCTTTATACCATTCTTCAAGGCCTACGATAATTATCTCCTCTCCCATTGGGAGGATAACTTATTACTCATTGAACAGCCCGGTTGGGCGAATTGACGATTTTGTCCTCATTATCCAGATCAGAATCATGATGTAGCCATTTTACTTCCAGCTTGTGTATTGCTGATTTGAAGCAGCATTGTATGCTTTAATGGCAATATCCTGCATGTTCCAAATCCGTAATATTGCATTGAATCGATTTCACTATTTTCAGTAGAGTTCTATTTGTTTTGGTAATGCTGTGTACAATTGTAGCACAGTTTAACCTTGATGAGAGGATTTGATGGGATTCGAGTTGAGCCTGGATCGAACTCTCCATGAAATTCATAGTTGCATTTACCTATCAAGTGATAAATTCATTACAAAGGATAAACATTATAAACATACAAAGCATCTATGAACATGTAGATGTGCATTACTTGAGTTCTTTTCCTTTTCTAGAAGCATGTGTGTGTGTGTGTGTGTTTTGCCTGCCTTAATGGAAAAATGGAATACTGAAACTAAAAGGTTCGATAACAAATCATAGGGACTAAAAGGTCATTGTAATCCTAACTCGTACCCACCTTTCAGTCGGTTAGGTTATGTAGGCGTCTTGGTTTTGCCTATGTACTTTTTTATTAAGCCTTAGTACTCTAAGATGCAGAATTCAAGTAAAATGTAGCACAGATTAATACAAGAACAACCCTACCCCAAAATAAACCAAAATGTAATTGAAAATTTCCAAAGCCTTGCTTTTTCTTTCTTCAGCTAACATTTTCACAATCTTATTTAATTTATCTGCGACACAATGGATCCTTTTTAAAATATTTTATGTTCATCTATCGTTTTGCTGTCTTTGACTAGAACCTTGAAATCCACCAATATTTTCATGTCTTACCACTTCTTTCAACAAAATACAATCAAATAATTTGCTCCTTTGCATGTAAATGTACTTGTTTCATCATCATATGGGTAGCTATACGATGTTGGGCATGCAGATTTGAACACTTTAGAATAGTTAGTAGGCTTGCATATACGAGGGTTGTTATAAATCTCTGTGCAGCAGTATTCTGGCTTGTTGAAAGCAAGGCATGCACTTTTACATGCAATGACCTTCCCGTTCGACCTCACTTGTAGCTCCTTTGGACAATTGTTGTTCAGATCTGAGGTACATTTCACTTGTCTACAATTCCCGGAACCGCCCGGAAGGAAGTATAGATACAGGTATGTTGTATCCATCTACGAGGCTAACATCGTAGAAGTCCATTGGACTGTCTAATGTGAACTCTGCTAGCGATGCAGGTGGTTTGCCTCCTGCACCACCACATTCTAGAGCACCACCACAATCTCCGGTGCTGCAGTTTCCTTTTCCTGATTCGTCGAAGATGCATCCGCCACGTGGCCATAACCGGCCTGACCACCCGGTTGGCGCGTCAAAACTGGCTATGTCTTTCGGTTTCAGCTGTAAACCTCCATTCATGAGTAAAGGATGGCCGCCTCCTGATAATATACCTGGCCATACGGTATGATTACATCTATTCTCCAAGGTGAAAACTGCTGCCTCGTTACTACCTGTAAGTGTAGAAGAAATTATGATTATTTAACAGGAAAGTTTACAGCAACTAAATTAAAAGAAAGAAAGCTGCTGTCGTGTGATCATAGAACCACGGGTTTGAGCTGTAAGAACAGCTTACGAATACAGTAGGCCTAAGTAGTCCAGTTTTGTGTCGACCGTTAGTTTGTTTTGGGGTGACCAGAGAATCATGCGTTTGAGCTGCAAAAAACAGCCTATGCATGCAACCGGCCAACATTGTCCGGTTTTCTATGGATGGTGTGTGTGTTTGAGTGTGTGAGTGAGTATCACGGGTTTGAGCCGTGGAAACTACGGATTATGCACGGAACACAGTAGGCCCTAAATAGTCCGGTTTTCTGCGGGACCACAGGGAGAGTTGGAAATTTGGAATGCTTCTATGTAAGAGGTTGCTTTTACCTAATAAGTAGAAGAGGATCAAAAGAGAAAGATACCACATGGCCATGGACGTTTGTTATGGAAAATGTGTTTGATGATGGAAGAAGTTTGGTTTTTGGATTTTATAGTGAGAAATAGTAACAAGAAACAAAGAAGTAGAAGAATCATTCAAAGAGAGAAGGAATTGGGAATTGTATATTGAAATCAAAATACACTAAAAAGAAGGGAAGGGAAGGTAAGCTCTGATTAGTTGGGCTTTAATTTTTGCTGTCACGTGGTACAAGAAAACCACCTAACTGACTCCATAGAACACCCGACTTATTTTTCCGATTAAAATGGCTTTTGAATAGACCAACATGAATAATTTAATGAATGAGCCGATAACACATTTTTTTTTTTTTTTTTTTTTTTTTTTGGGTGAAGGGAAGGGGTTACTTATTATAAATGGGGAGAAAGATCCTCTTATGAAGTGCATTGACATCTACCACTACTGTATATGCTAGATCCAATTTCCTTGATTTCTTACCTATATACAAAATAAACATCTTTCTAGATCCAATTTCCGCCATTTCTTACCCCCTTCCCTTCTTTACACAACTAGAGCCGTTAACGAGTCGAACCGAGCCGAGTACTTTTGTTTCAAGATTTTGTTTGTTTAAGTAATGAATTTATTCGTGATCGTTCGTTTGTTTCATAAACGAACAATAAAAATTGCTCAAGCTTGGTTGGTTAATGTGATGAAGTTGTTAATGATCGTTTGTTTAAATAAACGAACAAAATATTATGTTCAAGGCCAACATGGCATCGGTCCAGTGGTGAGTGCGGTGGTCATTAACCCAGATGTTCTGGGTTTGAGTCCCTCTAGGAACCAAATACTATGTTCAAGCTCTCATCTATAAAAAAAATTGTTTGAGTTCGGTTCAATTTTGTTTTGTTGAAGTATGAAAAATCAAGTCCCAAATGCATAAATAACAAAACATAAAGCAATATTTATCATCTTATGTGTTTGGAATATTTTGTACATTGATTTATCTATATAAGCAGATTCACGAATATAATCTAACGTTTGTAATTAATCTTGTGTTCATTCGTTTAGGAAACGAGCTTAGCATCTTTGTTCAAGCTTGGTTCGTTAAACTAAAGAGATGAACGATCAAACACTAACAAACATGTGTTAGATCCAATTACCCCCCTAAAATTTTGTTATTTACATGCAAGTGCCACCTAAGATTAATAAATGGGAATAATGGCTTCCTCTTCCTAAACATTGGCAATAATACTAATTTCGACATTGGTAATCGGTATTCAGGTTGTTTATTATAAAGAACAAAGGAAGGGTTTTGGTTGGTAAGGACAGAAGTATTGCATGATAAAAAGTCTGACATCATGTAAAACACAATATCCCCACAAATTTAAAGGTAAGTAAGACCGGGACTTCAATGCCCTAGCAACATTCATGATGTGTTGGTGTTTCCTCTTTAGAATACCATTTTGTTGTGGAGTGTCCACACAACTAGTCTCATGAATTATGACTTAGGCATTGTAAAATTCCGAGTACTTAAATTCTTGACCATTGTCAGACCTAATAATCTTAATATACTTTCCAAACTTGTTCAAGACATATGAATAGAAAGCAGAAATGACATTTCTCACCTCATTGTTGGCCGTTAAAAGGAAAACCCAACTATATCTACTAAAGTCATCCACAACAATTAAAAAATAGGACTGACCATGGATAGTTGGTTGCCTATAAGGACCCCAAATATTCATGCAGAAAGGAAAAAGGCAATTTCTTTTGTTTAGCTAAAGGACAAACAAAACAAATAGTCTTTAGGTGTTTGATTTTACGACAAGTATTATGCAACAAAGCATTTCTACTATTTGACAAATGTCCTAGGCTATAGTGCCATAACATGTCCTCTTCAATCTTATCTGACAAAGGAGTATGTGTACAAGTAGCAGTTAAGTTTGTAGGAGCAAAACATTTTGATCTCAAATCATATAAACCATTTTTCGTCCTTAGCCAATCCAATCATCTTCTCATTGGTTTTGTCCTGCATCAAACACTCATTAGCATTAAATGTAACAGAGATATTGGAACTGTTAGTGATCCTGTTTATACAATAAATTGTACTTGAAACCAGGAACACACAAAACCTGTGATAACACTAAGCCATCATTTATTTTGACTTTTCCTACAAAATGAATAGGTTTATTTTGGCCATTAGGCAACGCGACAGTAATTCCAAAGACTTGTTTCTTAGTAAGAAATAGACTGCTATCAAATATAATATGGTCTGTGGCTCCTGAATTCACAATCCAATAGTCATAAGACAAACCTTGAATTTCAGTAGGATCTGGCTTGAAATTTGTAGTAAAGGTTGGTTAATAGATGGATGACTATGTTTCCCCTTAGTAAGATTGGTAGCTTCAATCATCTTTATCAAGTGAGTGAATTGATCTTGTGATTCGTTAATCTGAGTCTTCTGTTGATTTTGAAGTGGTGCTTCATCAAACTCAGAATCTTGATCTAGTTCTTGAATGTCATCTTGACTGACCATGTTGATCCTAGCCTTAGACTTGAAACCTGGAGAGTATCCATGTTTCTTAAAGCATTTGTCCATTTTATGACCATTGAAACCACAATAAGAACTTTGAACCTTTCTGTTTTTGGTGTGCTGGCCACCATTTTTATTAAAACTTGAAGTACCAGATTGATTCTGATGTCTAGTGTGACTGCCAACATTAGGTTGATTCCTAGATCTAATTTGACCACTATTCTACCTAATATTCTGCCCGTGCACTTGATTGACAAAGGCTATTGTATCAGAACTTTGAGGATGCCCTAAAGCATATTGAGCTTGCCTTTTAAATTTAATGGCCATGGCAAAAACCTGCTTTAAATTGGGCAATGGGGTTAACAAAAACACTTGGGATCTGACATGAGCAAACTTCCATTGAGCAATTTCATGAAACTAATTACATGATTTGCTTGTATAAAATCAACCATCTTGGAACTAATATTGCAGACTCAAGGTTTAGCACATTCACAGCTAGAAACTAATTTCAAGATTTCAATCTCATCCCATTTGGTTTTCAGCTTGATAAAATAAGATGTGACAGACATGGTTCCCTGTTTCATAACACTCACTTCTTCCACAAGACCATAAACTCTAAAATAATCCACATTGGAGTTCCTATCTTGCATATCTAACCATACTTCTCTGGCTGTTTTAATCATATAACACTTTGAGCTATATCTGGAATCACAGATTTCAGAATCCAAGAAAGAACAATAGTATTACACTAAATCCACACCCTATACATTTCATCATTCACATCTGGTTTAACAATAGAACCATCTATGAAACCCAACTTGTTCTTGGTTTCAAGCATCATAGTCATGGTTCTAGCCCAAGAATTGAAATTGTTCCTTTCAAAAAGAGGGGAAACTAACACAATGGTAGGATTTTCATTTGGATGCAAGTAAAATTGACTAGATGTACTAACCACGACTCCGGTGCCTTCGATTTCTACGGCATTGGCCCTCATGCCAGATCTATTACCAGCCATTACTAGAGGTAGGTTCTCTTAAGAACTAAGTAAAACAATTATGTGTAGAACACTCTCAAGGCTTTGGAAACAGAGCAATGTGATTCTCTCAAGAATCACAGACAGATGATAAGAAACGCAGCGAGTAGTTGTTCTGATGCCATGAAGAAATTCAAGTTCTTGTTAGAAGAATTTGAAGAACACAATTCAAATTTAACAAGAGTGGGAAAAGCAATTATGAAGAATCTAGAATTTTATTGATTTCTCAAAATTGAGTTTACAATTGTGTTTCTACATCTATATATAGTACTAAACATCATCTAATTGCAAATTAAAGCAATTACAACATATTTAATTTAATTTAACAACCTTCAACAGTTTTTGGTTGAAGGTGTTCGATGTAATGCCTCAAAAGCTGGCCTGGTGTGTTGCCTGCTGGCCTAGGCCCACTGCTGTTGTTGCTTCATGCACTGCTGCTGGCATTGCTGTTGTTGCTTCATCCCTCGTTCATTTCAGTTAGTTCAATAAAATTAACTAATACTCCCGTTGTCATGTAATATAGGAGCTTATAGAATTTACACACAATTTAAGAAAATTAATAAATGCGTTGCTTTTAAAATTTCAATGTAAAATATCAGATTGGTTTTGAAAATGACTTATAATATCAGATTGTTTAATGTGAAAGTGAAAATAATGATTTAATATTGAATCAAATACGAGAAAACCTTATATTATGGGACAGATAAAAATGTAGAAGGCCTATATTACGGGACATATGGGGTATATATTAATATGGATTTTACTAAGCTTCAAGGTCTAAAAAAACAGAGAATTAGGTTAAATGACACATTTTGGAATATTTTAAGTAACAGGACACCAAAATATTTTTTACTGGCAGAAAGACAACTTCTATAAATTTTATAGCCTAAAGGACAAAAAAATAGAAAGAAAAAAAAATATCTGACGTCTGTGCTGTGCCGTAACGCTGCTTCACCTTTTTTTTGCTTTCTCTTTCATCCATCATTTTCAAACACTTATAACATTTGATATAAACCTCCAAACGCGATGAAAATTTCACTGAATTTTTTATTTTTATTTTTATTATTCTCTTCGTTTAGAGACTTGGTTCAATATAATTACATCGTTTTTCGTGAGATTCACTGTCGAAATTCACTCGGTGAATCACGAAAAGCAGTGAATTTCGACAGTGAATATAGAATAATAGTGAATTTCGACACCAGATTTTAGGAAATTACGTTGGAATATGGTGAATGTAGTTTCAAAATGAAGAGCATGAAAAAACAAAGAATTTGGTGAAAGAATTTTCAAGTTTGGAGTTCTAGATAGAGATATATAAGTGTTTAAAAAATATGGATGATATGGAAAGTGTCTTTTTTTTTTTTTTTTCTTCCCAAAGAAGGAGACGTCAAAATAATTTGTTTTAGGCACGATCAGGCCGAACTCCAGATTAGTCGAACCAGTTGGTCCCGAATACCAAGGCTTTAAGCAAATTTTTGTTTTTAGTAGAAGTTAATGTACTAGTATTATTTTTTTAGCATACGTTGTACGCATCAAACATCTGATTGTTTATTTTAAGGATAAGTGAAGGATAGTGAGAGGATATTCATATTCCGGCCACATCTGTTCTAACGATACACAAAAGTTCAAAATAATACTACCTCCGATTCAAAATATAAGTCATTCTAGATTTTTTACTTTGTTTTCATAATATAAGTGATTCACAATACCAGTAGAGAATTAATGAAAATTTTTCCTTATCTTTTCTCTAATTTATATTAATTCAACCATTTTTATTTACTCCACAATTGTTGCATTTATGATAGTTAAGGGGTGTATCAGACATTTTATCCATACATTAATTACATTTAACTACTTTCTTAATCAATTGAAAATTCTAGGATGACTTATATTTTGCACCGGAGGTAGTATCAAGAAACTTTGGTTCACTTGTCTTAGAATAGATTTCAAGAGACATTTGTCTAAAAGCACTTGTAGTAGATACAATAAATCATTTAAAATATTATTTTAGAGATTTCAACAGGAAAATAACACAGTAGTGGATACTCTATATTTTACGATAAAATACAGATTCTGTAAAATTTCTTTACATCTACTGCATTCATCCAGATTCTGTATATTTTTCTTTACATCTACCGCATTATGTAAAATAGGGACTCTGATACATTTAAGCTTAGAGATTCTGTAAATTAGACAAACGTGTAATTAGAACTGTAAAATGGGGAGTGATAGGTTTACTCCCTTAAAACTACACCATTTATACACCATCATCATCTCACCACATATTTTTCACTTGTAAAAAAAATTGAAAAAACTTGAAAAAATCACAACCACAAGATTATCTTGGGTGTAAACATGATGTAGAATTTAGTGAAAGAACTCTATCATTACCCAATCGTGAAAATAGAGTATTCGTAGAATAAGATCGATCTGACGTGCAGTTTCTAATTTCCGTAACAAAAAAAGGAGACACTTCCTACTATATTCATAATCCATTTTATTTTTTTTATAATTATTAAAATATTTAGGTAAGTTACGGTAATAAATAAAAATTTTGTTCTCAAATGAATTTCATATACATACCGGAAGATACCGGGATGAGATCACCCGTCTAAGACATGTGTCTAATTTCGGTATCTAAGTAAAAACTACGTCGTTTTATGTGTATCTTTATTTTTTAAGAAAAACAAAAAAACAAAACATAAAGTTAAAGTACACATAAAACGACGTAGTTTTTACTTAGACACCGAAATTAGACACACATCTTAGACAGGTGATCTCAACCCGCAGATACCAGCCGGATTTTTGTATTGTTTGAATTGAGATTAATATATATAGTTTCTGTAAATAAATAAATAAATAAATAAACAAAACAAAAACATAAAAATTATAATAATAACAAAAAAGATACAAATTTTACATTACAATCGTTGTATGTTGTAGGAATTTTGTATCAAGTTGCATACATTACAACCTTTAATTTCTAACCTCCTCGAATGAAAGGCTCTCATGTATGCCACTTTGGCACATGCTTTCTACAACCGTTGCATCATAAAACTAAATTTTACAATACACCGTTGTATGAAGTTTGTATCGAGTGTTATACATTACAACATTTTATTTCTAGCCTCTCACATACGATAATAGTGTAGTATGTGAGAGAGAGTACAAATGAAACACTCTCATTTATGTCATTTGGTACAACATTCCTACAACCGTTGCACAATAAGTTTCTCAAAAAAAAAAAAGAAGAACAAAACTATGCCAACCATTTTTTTTTTTTCCTTTTGTTAGGAAAGACACCTGACATAGGTATAAATTCGGAAATCATATATATTGCTCAAATTGGGCTTAATGTGGGAAAAAATGGTTCATGGGCCAACTTAGTTTTAGCCCACAGTTGGGCCCTAGGTCCAAAGAATCAAGCAGGAACAAGCCGACCTCATTCCAGTCGCTCTCTGAGCTCAGCCAACCTCATCTCAGCAACAATCAACCGACCAGGTCTTCCAGATCGTCCTCGAATAGAACAAGTCATCTACGGCATCCAAAGGCGGTTATAACACATTAATGGGCATGATCCCACAATTGATCGCATTAACTGCCACAACCCATGATTGATTATGTCCCACGATTTCAGCTTTATTTAGTCATGATTTATCCCCGATCGGCATCATACCGACCCTCAATCACAGACTCCATAAATTAGGGATTCATTCATTAACTTCCCGGGAGGGACGTCTATATAAAGGACCCTTGTCCTCTATACAAGAACTATGTTATTGGCTTGATTTCATAGACTTAGGGTACGTCGGCAGTCTTAACGATACAACCACAAATCACCAACAAATTCTTCAGTTTTTATAGTTTGAATTCTCTCAAAAAGATCAAATTACCCAAAAAATCCCCGAAAATTTCTTAACACCGTCAATTAATTGGAGCTAGAATGAGGGTTCTGCAAAATTTCTCGTAGTAAACAACCTTGTATCTAATCATGACATGAAGCAAAACAAACATGACTAACAAAACTATAAAGGATAACCAAGCAGGAAAACAAAAGTTGTGGATCCCATGGAGGATAACAATGCCAAAAGACTGCGAAAGTGAGGAAAAAACGAGGTGTCAGTAGAGGATGTGGTCTTGGCACATGGTGCAACTGGAACACCTAATCTGGGCCAGAAGCCAATCCTTTGACATAGGACACCACATGAATGTCCAATCTTGTCCAAGCGACAAATCATCCTATTGCTCAAAGCTATGCTAGAGATTGCCAAACAAAGGATGTGGAGCGACCCAACACTATTTGTTTCTTTGTGAAAACAAGTACAAGCCGAGAAAAGACAAGAGCTTCAAGGTGTCCCCCAAGGGAAAATCATCAATATTTTCTAAGGACATGGAGATTGAAATCTCGAGTAATTTGGAGAAGGATGGCAAAACTTCCTCCCACCCAGAGATACTGACTGGACTGCTCGGAGTGAGGTCAAAAGAGTTTCGGACCACTGGGGCGCACCTCACAGCTACTACCTCTACTACGAGATCAAGAATTATCAGAGGCAATATGGGTTTAAACTCCTTCAAATGGACTCCTATGACGGAGAAGAAGATGATGTCGACCATTTGCACCATTACGTGTAAAGATGATCATATTATGTACACATAATGAGATGAGGTGCAAAGCCTCCCTAGTCTCCCAACCTGGAAGAGGCCCAAAAATGGTTCAACAAGCTACCCATTCACTCGATAAGGAAATTTACTCAGGTGGTGACCATGTTTTGGCATGCCTCGTAGTTTTTAAACCATTCAAGAGAATGTCACTCACTCCCTCACGGTCAAACAGAGATAAAAAGAAACAACATTCAAATATATAAATCGCTTCATGGGAGGATCGGTAAAACATGCAGATCCTAGTTAGGAAGTCAAGATATGAAGATGCAACAAAATTTATGTTTTGATATGCTAGATGTAAAAGTTACAATCTTTTTTTTTTTGTTCAAAACGATCTTTATTATTTAATTTGGAAACGTGGTAAACCACAACTTACAAAAGTTAGAAGAGCACATAAGGTAAAAATACAAAGAAATTAATCAAAATTCCACGCTAGTCTAAGATTTCGGACCCGGGCTTCAGACTTTGAGATCAACACATGCAGAGGAGGATGGCTATCCTGAACTCCATGGTGTATTTTGTTTCGCCAGTCCCTGATACAATGAATCACATCTCTGAATTGATAGAACCAATTGCTATGCCTTCCTCTATTGGTGATAAAATTACGGATCCAATCAGCTGGAGCCATTTCGAAGAAGAAGTCCCTCCATTGCTGCTTGGGAATAATATTTTTCCACATTTGCTTGGCCACCTTGCAATCCCTCAAGGCATGTAAACAAGTTTCTTCATCCACATTACACAATTTGCAGACTGCCGTTGGTGAGACATGGCGTTTATCCATGGTGTATTTTGTTTCGCCAATCCCTGATACAATGAATCACATCTCTGAATTGATAGCTTCAATTGCTATGCCTTCCTCTATTGGTGATAAAATTACGGATCCAATCAGCTGGAGCCATTTCGAAGAAGAAGTCCCTCCATTGCTGCTTGGGAATAATGTTTTTCCACATTTGCTTGGCCACCTTGCAATCCCTCAAGGCATGTAAACAAGTTTCTTCATCCACATTACACAATTTGCAGACTGCCGTTGGTGAGACATGGCGTTTATACAATAGAGACAAAGTAGGTAGTGCATTATGCACTGTCTGCAACAAAGTAAAATTCAGGCGAGCAGGCCCTTTAAGTTTCCATACATCCTCCTAGATCTTGCCAGGAACATGCTGGGTATTCTTGCAGAGGAAGGCATAACCATTAGCCACACTATATTTTTTGTTGTCGGCATTGTTCCAAACGATAGACTCTCCTATGACATCAAAACCATCCTTCAAAGAAGCTGCCACAAAGCAGATATTCTTCTATGCTAAGGCCCGGAGTTCACTCCCAGAAATATAGCCATCCCTACCCCCTCACGTCAATCCCACGAGCCTCTTATCCATTCTCATTGAATCGTGGCGGGGGAGCAAAGCCAAATAGAAAAACTCACATTGGGTTTAGGGATAATCGTGCTCGAATCGATGGCTTCCACCACGTCAAGGTGACACTCTACCGCTGAGTTATATCCTTTCCCCGCCCGCATCGAGAATAGAGAAATAGAACTGACTAATCCTAAGTCAAAGGATCGAGAAACTCAATTTCCATTCAAGAGTTCTTATGTGTTTCCACTTATTCGGAACACATACAAGATTCGTCAGTACAAAAAGGATAATGGTAACCCCACCCTTAACTACTTCATTTATGAATTTCATAATGAATTTCATAGTAATAGAAATACATGTCCTACCGAGACAAATTTTTTAACTTGCTATCCTCTGGCCTAGCAGGCAAAGATTTACCTCCGTAGCTGGTGGCTTTAGGTTTCTTGAAAGGGCTACCATATTTGTTAACCAAGGTCCTCACCCACAATGAATGGTCATCGTGTGAGAATTTGCTGACAAGTTTTCCAAGAAGTGCAATATTCATGCATTTTAGGTTCCTGAAGCTTAATCCTCCACTTTCTCTTGGTTGACAAACCGTGTTCCAAGATAAGAAATGCATTTTCCTCTCTCCACTCTCCTCACCCCAAAAGAAGCTTCTACATATTTTCTCCATATAATCTAGGTCATGTTGAAGGAGTTTGACAGTTTGCATTGCATATAAAGGATGAGTTGCCAAGGAACTCTTAATTAGAATCATTCTTCCTGCTCGGGCCAAACTTTCAGTTTTCCAGTTGGCTAGTTTCTTCCTCATTTTATCAACAATAAAGCGTAATTACTTTAATGGTTCCGAATGCGTAGTGGCATTCCAAGATAGAGTCCCAGATTATCGATTGCATTGCATATCAAGTTCTTGATTGATTGAGAGTTTCATGTGAGGTGGCGTATTTTTGGAGACATGTAATCTAGATTTACGGCTACTCACTTTCTGACCTGAGTATGCACAGAATTGATCAAGCACCTGTTTAATTACGCTATCATGTTCCACAGTGGCAACTCCAAAGAGGACTAGATCATCAACAAAAAAGATACGAGACAAAGGAGGTGAATGTCTAATGACCTTGATAGGTTTCCAGTGACCATCCTTGACTGCATTATCTATCTGTTGACTCAGGCATTTCATGCAAAGAACAAAAAGGTATGGGGAAAATAGGTCACCTTGCCTGAGTCCTCTCTGAGGTTTGATGGGGCTTAGCAGATTACCATTCCAAAGCATTCTCAATTTCGATGTTTGGAGAGAAAATAAAGTTAGATCAACAATCTTTTGAGAGAAGCCTACCTTGGCCAGAACTGACTCCAAAAACTTCCAGTCCACTGGGTCATATGCTTTCTCCAGGTCTATCTTTAGAAGCATATCTCCCTTCTTCCCAGTCTTTTGCTTAAAGGCATGTAGAGCTTCCTGTGCAAGAATGATATTACCAGTACTACCACTCCCTGGTATGAAGGCAGCTTGAGTCTAGCTCACCAAGTTCCCAATGACAGACTGGAGTCTATTTGCAATGACTTTGGAAATCAATTTCTCACAAACATTGGTAATAGCAATTGGCCTGAACTGGGTAATATTTTCAGGTGGATTAACTTTTGGGATTAAAGAGACCATAGTTTGATTCAGCCGTGCATCAAATTTACCTTTCTCAAAGGCATTAATAATAAACGGTATAATGGTGTTACAAGTAATAGGCCAGCACTTTTTGAAGAAATTAGCCTGGATTCCATCTGGGCCCGGAGCTTTGTAGTCTCCCATCTAAAATAAATCATCCTCTATCTCTTTCTCAGAAACCCTTCTGTTCAGAAAGCATATGTCTGATTCTGAAAGAGTAGGTAATTGAAAATCAAAGTCCAGTAAATGCACATTCTGGTCCACTCTATATAAATCAGTGTAGAACATCTTCACCATTTCGTTTAGGGTGGTAACATCATAACACCATTCTCCCTGTTCATCTTTAAGGCAACTAATATTTTTTTTTTTTGTTGTGTTTTCTCTTGATTGCTGAGAGGTGGTAAAAATGAGAGTTTCTTTCCCGCTGTGAGCCACTTAAGCTGGGATCTTTGATGCCATTACACTTCCTCCTGCACCAAAATATCGTCGAGTTCTACATTGAGGGAAGTGTGCAAAGTAGATAGAAATATGGAGGGTGTTACTTCCAAACTTTTTTCAATCCCCTGCATCCTGGCCAATCAGTTTTTTTTTTTCGAATGAAGATATTTCTAAAGACATGTTTATTCCAATCATTTGCAGCAGAGACAAATTTTTTAGTCATATCAAATAAATTCAGGTTTTCGTCCTAATTTTCCGTAACAAAATCCTCAAAAGAAGCACGTTCTAACCAGGCCCTTTGGAAAAAGAAAGTAGAATTGTTCCTCTATTTTTTAATTTTGAAGTCCGTATCTAGAAAGATTGGATTGTGGTCTGAATGTTCTCTCGGCAGATGTTTGATCAAGGTAGAGTCGAATTTCTCCATCCAATCAGAATTGCACCATCCCTGGTCAAGTCGGTGTTGAATTCTCCGGTGGCCATAAGTGACACCCACCCAAGTGAATTTGGGGCCTTGCAAAAGGGATTTCCAGTAACTCACATTGTTGAATCATTGACCACATCTTTACTCTATTAATACCTCCCACAGGTCTATCCCCAAGTTTATCTCTTTGGTATACCACTTGGTTGAAGTCTCCCAGAAGGCACCAAGGTTTATTAAACACACTGTTGATCCTGGTAAGATAATTCTAGAAGTCATTTCTTGCAGAAGCAATTGGAGAGGCATAGATTAGAGTAAGAATCCGGTCTACGTCTCCATCTATTAACACCGCCATCGAAAGGGATTGGTTGGTGTAGAAATGTATTTCAAAGAGACCTCAGAGTTAGTCCATAAAAGTTACAATCTTTCAACTATCAGGTAGTACATGAAAGGAGAGAATCCTAACCAAAAGTTCTAGATTAGGTTGGAATTACATGAGTCGTGAGATGAATGACCGTTCCTCATAAATGAATCATGGGTTGTTGTCACAATTACGTATAG
>CM047805.1:27625260-27724069 GCA_026214975.1 Gentiana macrophylla
AAAATAGTAATTGGGTATCTGTACTATGATCTAATTATTATTTAACTTATTTATTTAATTAAAAATGATTTAATTAAAAAGATTTCATTTTAATTGATTTTAATTAATGGATATAAAAAGAAAATAACCCCTAATTCCTCATTTATGTTTCACGGCAATTTCAATGGGGCGACGCACAGAAGAAAAAAATAAAATATTCGGACACCGTTTTTTAAATTCGGGGTTTAACGGTTGGTTGATTTTCGCAAGTACTATATAGTAGAAGAAATTGATCACCGCGGCGAGACGATCGCTTCGCTACCAACCGTTCCTTTTTTCGGTAAGTTTTCCTTCATAGCCCTAATTATAGATCCGTTCATAATCGTAGTGTAATGGTCAATTATCGTAGGCGATTCGTAGAAGATGTTGGAATTGAGGATTGAAGCCTTTTACTATCCGTTTTGCTTTCGAATTCGCTTTCGAAATACCAAAGGTAAGGGGGTGTTCTTAAACGGGTTTGAGTGTTCAACCGGATTTAATTATGTATTTAATTAATTATTATTGTTGCGACAGGTTGTTTCTTTTTTTTTTTTAAATTTTTTTTTTATATATTGCTGTGGATCTAGTCCGAAAGAAGAAAATAGGACATGGCTCAAATATGTTGCGGTAGTTGTGTGTTGCTGTAGAAAAAGGAAAGGAAAATAAAAAGAATAGAGGAACTTGCAGACGCATTGGAAAAGAAGAAGGAAAAAAAAATATAAACATAATAAAAGGGACGCAACATCAGTCTGGTAGAAAAAAAAAAGAGGAAATTCGGTTTCCAGGAAAAAAAGAAGAGCATTATTGATTTAGTTGATTTAATATATATTATGTACGGTAATTAATTTTATCTGATCTATATACTAAAGGAAAAGTATGCATAACAAGGTGATGTATATGTCTAAAGGATTTAGTAAAAAGGTAGTATATTTTTAAGTGTTGGGGTATTATATTAATTTTGTGATTTTAAGTATATTACACGATACGATGTGGATTTTATGTTCCTATGGAACATTATATGTTAATTTGCAATGTCTAACTACGACTTCTGATAGCCTTGGTATCAAATCGCACCACAACTGAGACCCTCTGTGGGGAGAAGGTGGAAGCACCGAAAGACGTTGTTTAGGCCTTGTGGGACATTGACTTAGTAGTCAATGATCTCTTTACAACGTGCTAGGTAGTGTAATTAGTTGTCTAGGACTAGAAATCCCTAAGGAGCCTTATACGTGAATGAATCAGGTGGTTAGTACTTAATTCGTAAATACATATGTGGTTGTCTAAAAGCTAAAACGTCAATATCATTGGTAAGGCACGTTTCTAAATCGAAGCATGGGAACCTTGCAACCCTTTTGAGTTATGTGTCAAGGGACAACGTGTAACTTCCCATATGGAGACCTAAGTCCATGCCCCATTGAGAGGTGCTTAATATGTCTCGGTGCATTCTCACCATGCACAGTGTCCTTTGGTATTGACGTAACAAATCTTATTTGTGTGAGGTTATACTACAGAGCTAGTAGAGGGTGAAAGAGCTCTACTATTACAACCTATGTGTTAGTGATTGTAAATGATGTCATGTTCTATGTATCTGCCTTTATTGCTATATATTGTACCGTTCTTCTACCCCTTACTAAGTACGTATGTACTTACCCCCTCTTCTCTCTTGTCCCCACCCCGAGAAGGTGGTGTTTTTGTAGGTCGTTTTCGAGGCCACTGAGGAGTGGCCCGGAGATACTGCAGATGAAGTTTACTGTTCTATATTTTCCATTGTAATTTGATATAGATTCTCTTAATCTCTGTAATGATAGAAACCAGTGAGTTGACTTTGTGGATACCAATATGTATGGGTTAATTGTATTTGATGGTTATAGAAAAGCCTTTTGATGTTGTTCTAAATGCAGCATGTGTTACCTTCGGTCGTTTAGTAGCGTTTTAATTACCCGAGTCAGTCGTTTTACCTTCCGCTTGTTCTATGATGTTTGACTACGTAAGGCTTACGTATATAATTAGATTAAATTTTAATTATATGCGTGCCGGGCGTTCTTTTCCGGATAAGGTCTCGGTATCCGGGACAGGGGCGTCACATATACTGCTCAACATCTGCTCCAAATGTAAATTTAGTCTACCTTAACAATAGAATAATCAAAATAGCACCACGGAAAAAAACTCTACATCAAGTTGCTTTAAATAATGAAGAAAATGCTTACAATACTTTCTTTATATAGAAGAGAAGTCCGAGATAAATACAATTCAAACTAAAGAAAAGAAATAATAAATTAATTTTGTGGTGGAAATAGTACATTAGTATATGATACTAACTTAAATTCAAAACAAATAACCAATCCATTATATAGACTAAAATACTATCATTAAAAAAACAGGTCGTCTCTGACATCCAAAGACGGTTATAACACATTAATGGGCAGAATCTCACGACCGATTCCCATTAACTGCCACAACTCAAGATTGATTACGTCATATGATTTTAACCTAATTAATTCATGATTTCCCCCCGATTGACATCATACTTGTTAGGAAATCAACTAGTCTACGCAGCGGAATTTAAAAAATTGATTTCCGATTCCAAGATCGACTTCGTTTAATACAATAAACACATTAAGTAGTTGACGATGATTACATTGGTAGATCTAAGAGATCGACGCTTTGACCGCAACCGGAGAAAGAGTAGTGCGCGCGAGCCGTCCACGTGTCCGGCCTCTATCGATATCCACACGAACTCCTCGCCGGAATCCTCCTTGGTTTGCTGCTAGAATAATCCGGTTGCTAGACCGGCCTTTTTTCTCTCTAAATCTCTCTAAGAAAAGCTCTCTATTTTTCACAAGAACTGTTAGTCTCTTGGAATTATGGTGTACAAAAGAGCTAGCCAACCCCTTGTTTATATAGGGGTAGGTGGCACCCCAATGCCTCCTAATGTGATTAGGGGAAGCTTCTAGTAGATTGATGAGAGAGAAAATATTTTCCTAATAAAATAAGAAAAATCACTTTGATTGATTTATGTCTTTTAATTTAATATCTCATATTAAATAAATCTAAGATATTGCCAGTATCTAATAATGAATACCTTTATCTTATTACCATAAATCTATTTTTTCAAAATCAATTAATATCAAATATTAATATATGGTAATCTCATTAATTAAATGGCACAATCCAAGTGTATCTCATACACTTAAATGTGGCGCCCCATATGCCAACTAATTGGCTTCCGGAACATTCTTTAATTAATCAATATAATTAATATCTTGTATTTTATTTATTCATAATAATTAAATACTGCCATATTAATTTATTCACTATAACACTTTATAGTCGAGATAAACTTCCTTATTTGGTTATCACTATAACCGTATTTTAATCCGGCTAGACGTTCTTATGTGTGTGACTCAATAGGCTTCCGAATATGTTGGCCGTAGACATAAAATGCAAATTACAAAAATGCCCTTTCATTCCTAACGATCGCGGGATAGCGTCTAGCAACACACTGTGACCTCAATCATCAGAAGAGTCAAAAGCAATGACTACTACCTTTTATGTGAAACAATTACCGTATAAATAGAATCCTATCGCTGTAATAATATCCTTAGGATCGTATCTCGAGTGTCGGTACATCAATGATCGTATCTTATAATCTGATATCATGCTCTCTCGGAATAACTCAATTACTCTCACTTTGCAAAGATTCACAAGAGCTAGATGATGTCCCTTTTCTAGGTGTCCAATCTAACCGACAGTGTACCGGGTCAATTGTAGTATAGTACGGTGGTCAAGGTCGTAATCCATAGGGAAACTTGTGAGGTTAACCACTTAAAAGCTTATATTAATTCGATCTAGGTCGCAATTTGTCAGATGGTAATTAAGTGCATAAATAAATTCTCTTGTTACAGTAAAATGATAAATTGATAAAAGAAGCTAACCAAGATAATGCGTAGACTAGTAATTCTCTTGTAGTATCATGGGAATGATTTCCTACCATTGGTGTTTAAAAGTGTGAAACGGTGCATTCCTAAGCAAGCAGTTCCCCCTCATACGAGTGTATGAAACTACTCTATACCTCCTCCTTGGTCTAGGCGTCCCAAACCTAATGAATTGATATGCTACGCATGTGAATGCAATGACAATGTCAACTATCCCCGGATAAGAAATCGAATGCCTCGAAAGGTCGATTTTACCTTCTGGTTCTCCTACCCTCTTCTCACACCTAATATCCCCTTTCGGTCTCCATTAAGTGTGTAAATGTAAGCATTAGTCAATTACTCCAATACAAGCAACAAAACAACGCAAGTAGGAAAAAATTCATCACAATCAAAACTAACAACACAAACAATCATTCCCAATCAACATAAGAGAATAAACTAATTCTACAACATAATCTTGGCTAGTTAAATCTAGCCACTCATAACTACAAACATCAACATATCAAAGTTAACATTCATAACCATAAGAACACTTGAATGAAGACAAAGATTAAAGATTACCAAACCAAAAGCAAGAATTTGAGTTGGTGTTCTTCATTCAACTCCAAAAGCTTCAATGGAATCAATTCTAGTGTATTTAAACTCCAATCAAGTAGTAGAAGCTAAACTAGAATCCTTAACTATTACAATCAAAATCAAGAGCTAATTTTTACTGAAATTCGGCTATAAGAGCCTTAGGGGTGGGAGGTGTCTTCAAGGAGGAAAAGTTGAGGAAGATGAAGTGTGTTTGATAATTTTGGTGAGTGGAAAAATAAAAGAGATCAAACAATTACGGACACTGCAAAATTGGCATAGGTCAGACCAACTGGCGTGCGTCATGCACATTACTGGAGGAATGGCATCGGTCATAACAATTTGTGTGCGTCAAGTCTAATGTAGTGGTTGGCTGAATGACATCCGCATTAAATGCTCAACAGATTTGAATATCTTCACTTTGGCGCGGGTCAATGTAACATCGCGTATGCCAACTGTATGTAAAATGCCCTTGATCATACTTATTCTCTAACTGGCATAGACTGAACCCTCTAATGTGTATCAATAGTCCTTGTGGGTTGGAATCCTCGCATCAGCTCCAAAATAATCACTCAAAAATCCAATGACACCATCAAGTCAAAATCCACGCTCCCAACCGTGATATATGTGCTGCAAAATAGACACAAAGATACCACGTGTAAATCTGATAACAAAAATCGGCTAATAAGCCTATAATAAAAGAGCAAAAACCTAGTTTTTCTAATATTTCCTATGTACTCAGAATGGTTCAATTTATCATAAAAATTGCTCAAGTTGATGTCAAAATGCCACTAATTGTAGGAGAAAGGGGGTAAATCAATTGTATCATCAGGTTGACATACATCACTAGACATTCCTTATAAGAAGGCCCTTTCGGATACTGACTTCTAATCATAGAATACGTGATTTCCGGACGAACAAACATGTATCCTACGCATGCTTCAATATCACACACAATCACTACCGTATGATCGCCCCATGGTTAGGTGAAACCTCAATAGTGTCAAAGCATGACAATCCAAACCGTGATGCCATAAAGACTACGGTCTCAGGATAATTACACAATTTCCACATACTGCGACACTTAATGTAAGTGGGTTTGTTTAACGTACGCATTCTATAATACACTTCCACGTACAGTCCAAGTGTCTCTACACTTCGATAGACGAGATCTATCCCTATCTTCAATAAGGTAGAAGACATCCAATACGTGCTAGTCTCATACCGTCAATGTCCCGGTTGATGATACATACGACTAGAGACATTTAAGTATCAAACTTATTAAAGCGCTTAGAGATCTCATCAACCATAAACACTATCATGGTTTCTCTATCACAGTTTAATACTAAGGACGTTACTATATATACATATTCAATAATATGAAGATGATCAAAATATATAATAACAAAAGCGCTTTTATTAATCATAATAAAGTTATTACATGAATTAAATAGACTGTAAACGACCCGACCCGGTCAGATCCGGTCTAACCCGATTGGGTTTAGGACACTATTTCAACAATCTCCCACTTGGCCAAATGCCAATCACCCATATGTCTAAGCCCATGCATGTGAACATGTTTCTCATGCTTTGCCTACGACAATGCCTTGGTTAACGGATCATCTATATTATCATCCGTGTGGACTTTCCCAATCTTTACATCTCCTCTATCAACTATCTATCTAATCAAGTGATAGCGCCGTAGCACATGTTTGGACTTTTGATGAGACCTTGGTTCCTTTGATTGAGCAATTACCCAATTGTTATCACAATATAGTGGAACTGGAACTTCAATGGAGGGAGCCACACCAAGTTCAGTAATGAACTTCTTCATCCAAACCGCTTCATTTGCCGCCTCTGAGGCTGCTATATACTCAGCTTCCGTTGTAGAGTTTGCAGTAGTCTCATGCTTGGAACTCTTCCAGCTCATTGCTTCTCCATTAAGCGTGAAAACAAATCCAGACTGTGACTTTAAGTCATCTTATTCAGTTTGAAAACTGGCATCTGTGTAACCTCGTAATGCTAAATCATCATTCCCGAAAACTAGGAACATATCCCTAGTACGTCTCATGTACTTGAGAATATTCTTGACTGCAATCCAGTGACCATCACCTGGATTTTCCTGGTACCTACTAGTCATACTCAGAGGGTACGAGACATCCGGTCTTATGCACAACATGACATACATGATGGACCCGATAGCCGAGGCATAAGGGATCCTACTCATTTGCACCCTTTCCTCCTCTGTCGTAGGAGACATTTCCTTCGACAGGTAGACGCATGTGACATGGGTAGCAATCCTCTCTTGGATTGCTCCATGCTGAATCTCTTCAGCATCTTGTCTATATAGGTGGATTGTGACAGACCTAGCAACCTCTTAGATCTATCTTTATAGATCTTAATTCCTAGAACATAGGCTGTTTCTCCCAATTCCTTCATAGAGAAGTTCTTGGATAACCAAACTTTAACTGTCTGTAACATAGGATTATAATTCCCTATGAGCAATATGTCATCCACATAAAGCACTAGGAAAACGACGACACTCCCTTTAACCTTCTTGTAAACACACGGCTCATCTTCATTCTTGATGAAATCAAACTATTTGATTGTCTCATTGAAATGAATATTCCAACTCCGAGAAGCTTGCTTCAATCTATAAATGGATCTTTGCAACTTGCACACCATCCTAGCATCATCGTTTGTGAAACCCTTAGGTTGTGTCATATACACTTCCTCAGATAGATTCCTATTAAGAAAAGCTATTTTCACATCCATCTGCCAGATCTCATAATCATGGTATGCTGCAATACCAAGCATAATTCTAATGGACTTTAGCATAGCTACTGGCGAAAAGGTTTCGTCATAGTCAACTCCTTATCTTTGTCTATAACCTTTTGCCACCAATATTGCCTTATAGGTAACCACATTACCATCCATGTTGGTCTTTCTATTAAAGACCCATTTACATCCTATAGGAACTATTCGTTTAGGCGGATCAACTAAGTTCCAAACTTGATTGTCCTTCATGGATTCCATTTCAGAATTCATGGATTCTAGCCATTTCTCTTTGTCATGCCTCATCAACACCTCCTCATAAGTTTTAGGGTCCTCATCTTCCATGAGATATACGCCAGTGTACCTTTCGGGTTCACGACGTTCCCTAGTGGACCTTCGAGGTGTCTGTGTTTCTAGAGCGTTGTTCTGTACCTCATTTGTATGTGGTGTCTGCTCTACTTCCATCAACTGACTGTTGTCCGTAAGTGGTTCTTGAATTTCTTCAAGATCAATCTTACTTCCACCGACCCTATCCAAAATAAACTCTTTCTCTAGAAAGTGGCCAGTCCTGGAGACAAACACCTTTTGCTCTCCCAGATGGTAAAATTGGTACCTTTTAGTTTCCTTAGGATAACCCACAAAAGACATTTGTCAGATCTAGGTTTCAATTTGTCAGGCATGGTCCGTTTCACGTAAACGGGACATCCCCAAGGTATTACGTAACCTAGTGTTGGCCTTTTCCCTTTAAACACTTCATAGGGTGTTGACTCTGTCTTTGATGAAACTCGGTTAAGTGTACATGATGTTGTTTCTATATCATACCCCCAAAACAATTTTGGAAGAACTGCATAGCTCATCATGGACCGTACCATGTCCAACAAGGTGAGGTTTCTCCTTTCAGATACGCCGCTCATTTGAGGCGTTCCGGGTGGAGTCCATTCAGGTAGAATCTCATTCTCATTTAAGAAATATTGAAACTCTCCATCTAGGTATTCTCCACCTCGATCGGATCGAAGTGTCTTGATTTCTTTACCTAGTTGTTTCTCCACTTCACTTCTGAATTTCTTGAACTTTTCAAAAGCTTCAGACTTATACTTCATTAAGTATACATAATCATATCGAGAATGGTCATCAGTGAAGGTGATGAAATAAGAGTATCCTTCTTTGGCTTGAATTGACATTGTGCCGCAGACATCGGTATGTATGAGCTCAAGCAATTCATTGGATCTTATCCTTTTGCCACTAAACGGTGACATTGTCATCTTGCAAAGTAAACAAGCTTCGCATGTATCAAATGATTCGTAATCAAAGTGATCCAACATTCCATCTTTATGGAGTTTGGAAATGCGATTCTTATTTAAATGGCCAAGTCTACAATGCCACAAGTAGGATTCGTTCAAGTCACTTGTTTTAGCTTTCTTATTGTTTATATTAAGTATATCAACATTCATATCTAATATGTAGAGACCATTGTCAAGTTTGCCAGTACCATAAAATATTCCATCACGTGAAAAAAAACAACATTTATTATTAAACGTAAAAGAAAATCCTTCAACATCCAATACAGAAATAGAAATAATGCTCTTCGTAAGAGTAGGAACAAAATAACACTTATTTAATTCCAGTACTAGCCCACTGGGCAATGAAAGAGAATAAACTCCTATGTCTCGGACAACAACGTTTGCTCCATTCCCAACACGCAGGTCCACTTCTCATTTCCTTAGATCTCTAGTCCTTCTTAGTCCCTGCATATCCATACAAATATGAGAACCACATCCAGTATCTAATACCCAGTGGTTAGACTTTGAAGAAGCAACACTGATCTCAATAATAAACATACCTGAAGTCGAAGCATCATTATGCTTGATCTTCTTGGTGCTCAAGAAAGCCTTGCAGTTTCTCCTCCAATGACCAGTTTGGCCACAATGGAAGCAAGCATCCTTGGATTTGTCTTTGGCTATCTTAGGCTTCGGCTTAGGAGCCTCCTTCGCATTCTTGGTCTTCATTTGGGCCTTTTCTTGCCCTTGGAAGATGTTACGAGCAACACTTTCTTACCCTTGCCAACAGTGCCTTCAGCAGTTTTGAGAATGTTCAATAACTCCGTGAGGGAGCAATCAATCTTGTTCATGTGATAGTTCATCACAAACCGCGAGTAAGAATCCGCTAGAGATTTCAGAATCAAGTCAATACTTAACTCACGCTCCATCTTATAGCCCAGCTTCTCAAGCCTCTCTATATATCCGATCATCTTTAGCCTATGCGACCCAACCGGAGAATCCGGAGCCATCTTGTAACCAAACAGTGCCTTCGAGACCTCATACCTCTCAGTGCGAGACTGAGAAGCATAGAGCTCATTCAGGTGTGCCATAATGGTATGTGCATCCATGGACTCATGCTGTTTTTGAAGTTTCGGTGTCATAGAAGCAAGCATGATGCAAGTAGCCTCATTATTGTCAGAACAGTGCTTTGTATGCTTCTTAACTGATTCCTCATTAGTAGCATCTTCGGGATCCATGGTTAAGGGTGTGTCCAAGACATAGCCAATGCCTTCATGTCTCAAAACGATTTTGAGGTTTCTTTCCCAGTCGAGAAAGTTTGATTCGTCAAGTTTGTTTTCAATGATAAAACGAAGATTCAATTTGTTCAACATTTCTACAACAATAAAGTAAAGATAGTATAAGTAAAAGTTCATGCATACAAACCTAAATTTAACCCTATGAGGGGCCAGGAAGTTGTGGGGCCTTTAACCATAAAATTGCACTTTAAAATTTTAATTAGGTTTTGCTCCCACTAGCCAACTATTCTCAATTGGCTTTCTAGAATTTAATTAATTCCGTAGTGGCTGCGACCCAATCTAGTTACCTCAATTCCCGATGGTGGTCGATCAATCTTGGCAATTTCGAAAGGTAGGTACTCATTCCAGTCGAATCGCATGCGACTCTAGTGGTTGACTAGTCAACTCTTTGACAGTCTGCATCTCTATGTGGTAGTCAACCTCTTGTCTCTAAAATCAGACGGTCGTGACGGTGGCCAATCACCGAAAGACTTCAGTCGAATCATAACCAAAATATTCACGAGATCCCATACGGTCATGTCTCAATAACGACGATAAACCTGAGGTAGGTCAACTCCCGATGGTGGTCGATCAGTTGGATCCGAATAAGGGCTCATCACCGTCATTATAATATCGGGAGACAAATTTTGACTCAATTTTTGTCGTGAGAATAATTTTAAATTAATTCATTTAATTAAATTTTAATTAAATTACGGTCTCATCTCAGCGTGCATATTTCTACGTTATCGATATAAAGTAAAACATACACCATTCCGTGCACAAAAATAACCGGAATGATCATGGACATTTCCTAGGTGCGGTTTCGAATACAAACTGACGAAACTGCAGGTCACAATCTAAGGGTAGCTGCAACCGCCAATAGGATCTTTAATGTGTCACCACCAATGGAATCTTTATCTCTCTTTGGCCTCCATTTTTTGCTCCATTCTTGTTATATAATGATCTATCTAATAAATAATTACACCTGCCGCACACGAGGGGAGCTAACGGGAATGAGATAAATGCAGAAAGTAAAGTAGGTCACGTTCTTCATAATGGCTTAGGACAATTTGAGAAAAACCCAACATAAAGTAAACCACACACATCTATCTTGTTGGTCTAGTCCATGATCAATCGGGGTCCATATAATCACATTATATCTACAACATCTAATCCATACAATAACATCTTATGAAAAAGATAAATTAAAATTTAACTACATGTGTCTTATCAAATCAAATAATCAATTAAAATTTAATTAATTAAATGATTCTAATCAAAATAAAATTTACTATTAATTTTAAAAAATTTGTATTTTAATTTTAATTAATTGGAACTATTCAAATTAAATCAAAATTAAAAATGAGATATCAATGCACAATAAATATCACAAAACGAAAACGGAATCGATCACACCCATGATAGAGCCGGCCGACGCCGGCAACCCTAGGGGTGCCGACGCCACCGGCGGCTGCCGCGGTGGTGGGGGCCGCCGCTTCGGCCGATCCCCCCCATCGATTATATTATTTTTTTTTGTTGTTTCTATCGTTTCGTGAATCTAGATCTTGCATCTATCGATTAATTACTACGCCTTTTAATTTGAGCTTATTGCTTAAGTTCGAAGTTCGTTCCGATACCACTGTTAGGAAATCAACTAGTCTATGCAACGGAATTTAAAAAATTGATTTCCGATCCCAAGATCGGCTTCATTTAATTAAATAAACAGGTTAAGTAGTTGACGGTGATTACCTTGGTAGATCTAAGAGATCGACGCTTTGACCGCCAACAGAGAGTAGCAGTGTGAGCGAGCCGTCCATGTGTCCGGTCCGTATCGATATCCACACGAACTCCTTGCTGGAATTCTCCCTGGATTGCTACTAGAAAAATCCGGTTGCTAGACCGGCCTTTTCTCTCTCTAAATCTCTCTAAGAAAAACTCTTTATTTTTAACAAGAACTGTTAGTCTCTTGGAATTGTGGTGTATAAAAACACTAGCCAACCCCTTGCTTATATAGGGGTAGGTGGTGCCCCAATGCCTCCTAATCTGATTAGGAGAAGTTGTAGTAGATTGATGAGAGAGAAAACATTTTCCTATTAAACTAAGGAAAATCAGTTTGATTGATTTATTTCTTTTAATATAATATCTCATATTAAATAAATCTAAAATATTGCAAATATCTAATATTGAATACCTTTATCTTATTAGCATAAATCTATTTTTCCAAACTCAATTAATATCCAACATTAATATATGGTAATCTCATTAATTAAATTGCACAATCCAAGTGTATCTCATACACTTAAATGTGGCGCCCCATATGCCAACACATTGGCTTCCAGAATATTCTTTTATTAATCAATAATTAATATATTGTATTTTGTTTATTCATAATAATTAAATATTGTCATATTAATTTATTCACAATAACACTTTATAGTAGAGATAAACTTTCCTTATTTGGTTATCATTATAACCGCATTTTAATCCGGCTAGACGTTTTTATGTATGTGATCCAATAGGCTTCCGAATATGTTGGCCGTAGACATAAAGTGTAAATTACGAAAATACCCTTGCATACCTAACGATCACATGATAGCGTCTATCAACACACCGTGACCCCCAATCATCGGAAGAGTGGAAAAAAATGACTACTACCTTTCATGTGAAATAGTTATTATGTAAATAGAATCCTATAGTTGTAATAATATCCTTACGATCGTATCTCGAGTGTCGGTACATCAATGATCGTATCTTATAATCCGGATATCATGTTCTCTCGGAATAACTCATTTACTCTCACTTTGCAAAGATTAATGAGAGCTAGACATTCCTTATAAGAAGGCACTTTCGGATAGCTCATTCCGTATAAGAAGGCCCTTTCGGATATTCAATCCTAATCATAGGATACGCGATTTCCGGACGAACAAACATATATCCTACACATGCTTCAATATCACACCCAATCACTACCGCATGATCGCCCCATGGTTAGGGGAAACCTCAATATTGTCAAAGCATGACAATCCACACCGTGATGCCATGAAGACTCCGGTCTCAGGATAATTACACAACTTCCACATACTGCGACACTTAATGTAAGTGGGTCAGTCTAACATACGCATTCTCTAATACACGTCCACGTACAGTCCAAGTGTCTCTACACTTCGATAGACGAGATCTATCCCTATCTTCAATAATATAGAAGACATCCAATATGCGCTAGTCTAATCATACCATCAGGGTCCCAGTTGACGATACATACGACTAGAGACATTTAAGTATCAAACTTATTAAAGCGATTAGAGATTTTATCAACCATAATCACTATCATGGTTTCTCTATCACAGTTTAATACTAAGGACGTTACTATAAATACATATTCAATAAAATGAAGATGAACAAAATATATAATAACAAAAAGTTCTTTTATTAATCATAATAAAGTTATTACATGAACTAAATAGACTCTAAATGACCCGACCCGGTCGGATCCGGTCCAACCCGATTGGGTTTAGGACACTATTTCAACAATACTCACCCTCAATCACATGCTCTACAAATGAGGGATTCATTTCATTAACTCCCTCTGGACAGACGTCTATATATTGGACCTTTGTCCCCTATAAAAGAACTATGTTATTGGCTTGGTACCATGCACTTTTAATACGTATGCAGCCTCAACGACACAACCACGAATCGCGAACAAATTCTCCAGTTTATATAGTTGGAATTCTTTCAAAAGGATCCAATCACCCAAAAATTAACCCGACGATTTCTTAGCATATTCAATTGGCGCTAGAATGAGGACCCTACAAAATTTCTCGCAGATAAACAACCCCTGTATCTAATCATGACACGAAGCAAAACAAGCAAGACTAAGGAAAGCGCAAGGATAACCAAGCAGGAAAACAAAAAGTTGTTGATCCCACAAGGGATAACAATGCTGCAAGGACTTGCGAAATTGAGGGGAATAATGAGATGTCTGGAGAGGATGTGGTCTTGGCACAGGGTGCCACATGAACACCTAATATGGGTCAAGCAACCAATCCTTTCACACAGTACGCCATAAGATTGACCAATCTTGTCCAAGCAGCGGATCGTGCTATTGCTCAGGCCATGCTAGAGATTTCCAAACAAATGATAAAGAGCGACCCAACACAATTTGTTTCATTGTGGAAACAAGTACAAGCAGGGAAAGGACAAGAGCTTCCAGGTGTCCCATAGGGGGGAAATCTACCAAGATTTCTTATGGAGATAGAGATTGAAATATCAAGTAGGCTGGAGAAGAAAGGCAAAACTTCCTCCCACCTGGAGATACGACGGACTATTTGGAGAGAAGTGTTTCAGACCAATTGGGGGTAGACCTCTAAATATCTGCCCATTTACTACCAAGACCGAGAATTATCAGAGGCCATATGGGTTTAAACTCTTTCAAATGGACTCATATGACGGAAAAGAAGACCCCGTTGACCATACGTGCAAATTGTGCACCTGATGAGATGAGGTGCAAATCCTTTCATAGTTTTCTAACTATCCATTCACTAATACTTACTACATGTAATTATGAAAGCAACTCATGAAGAGGAATGTCCATTCATCTCAGGACTCATGTAATTCCAAACTAATCTAAAAGTTTTGGTAAGGATTCCAACCAACCTAATCTAGCATCCAAGATCTTTGATCAAATAAAATATATTGTCTTCATTTTGATTCATCAGTTTATCAACAATTCAAATTTACAAATTTGAATCTTGAGAGGATACCCTACGCAAAAAATTCTTTTGATTCATTCAACAAACAACACTGAGTTCAATTTTGGTATGTAACCTGATGCCAAGAGATTCGGTGTAAATTTGAATTCATGAACTTTGAACATTTTTATATGCTTAAAAATAGAAATATAATAAAAGATAAGAGTTTTTATTTCCAAAAATCATTAACATTTGGTTTCAAGTTCACGAACCCTTTTATTGCTTTTTCCTCCAATTTGTGCCAGTAGTTTTTAGGCCAGGTATGAATTTGTCATGTACTCTTGCTATATATACTTCAATCCGTGCGTTACATCAAGAATCATAATTCTCTTCCCATACCTTTTGTCAGTAAGGTGACTTAAACTCTACTTTTTGGTGGAACCAATTCAAGACTCGGTGAGTGATGGGTGGTGAGAAGTGTATTCAATTTCGTGCTCGAAGAGGGTGGAGTCTCTTGAGCTTCGTCGGCAGGTGACTATCGGCAGGTGATAGTCTGCTGAGTACTTGAATACAGCAGGGTCCCACATCTGCTAATTCTGTTATGTGACAGCTATACAGTGTCATTAAAAGGAGGACACGTGTAGGGGTATTTATGGTGCATCAGATAAAGATTCCTGGCGGCTAGGGTTTAGGGATTTGTGCCTATAAATACAGTTGTTGTCTCATTATCCGGTGGTGTTGAAATCTGTAAATTTCAGTGCATAATAAAATATCTCTTTTACGCCCGTGTTTTTTACCTCTCCCATCGAGGGTTTTCCACGTTAAATCATGTTCTTCTTGTTTCGTTTTCTCCTTTGATTGTTTATGTTTGATTGCTTCATTTACGTTTCTTGCATCCGAAGTTATCTCTATCCGCTTTATAACAAGTGGTATCGAGCCAGGTTACGGAGAAAACAATGCATGCGATCAACTTCATCTTCACCAAGGCCTTGACAAGGTGGTAGGATCTCGTGATAAAGTTGTGATCTTTAGCAAGAAAAGATGTCGTGAGAAACGTAAAAATCGATAAATTTCTGAGAAGAACAGTTTTGGTCTGTGGCAAATCAAGATCGTGCAATTGTTGAAACAAAGCAGGTTTGTGGAATCCTTTATCGACAAACCAAATACAGTGCGGCGAGTTATGCCGGTCACGAAGAGAAAGCACATTCAACCATCATGTTGTGCTTATATCGATGATGTTATCACCGAGGTTCTTTGAGGAAGACACCGCATGACCAAGTTGTGGAAGAAGCTTGAAAGCTTTGTATATGACCAAGTCAGCGACCAACAAGTTGTTGTTGAAACAGAGGTTGTTCGGTTTGAAGATGCATGAAGGAAGTCAAGCGGGGAACATCTGGATCGGTGAACACAATATTGCTTGATTTAAGGAATATTGATGTTAAAATTGAAGATGAAGATGCCGCCTAATCTGTTGGTGTCATTACCGGCATCATATGAAAAATTTGTGCGATCTTTCATAGTTAGAAAGGATACAGATAGCTTTGGAGGATGTAAGGTGCGCCTTACATGCCAGGGAGGAGCTTAGACACAAGGCTGCTGATACAGACAATCAGTTTCTTTGGGCTAGTAGCTAGCAATGACAATAGTGGAAAAGGATATGGACGAGAAGAAGAAAAAAGAAGTCGGGTTCCAAAGGTCCTAAGTCTCACATGATGTCTGTAATTATTGAAGGAGCGGGGACATTGGAAGTCCAACTGCCAGGAGGAAGAAGAAACAACAGGAAGGCAGTGCAGCACAGCAGCTTTGGCTCTTGAGCAATCGATGAGGATCTGGTTCTAGTTTGCAGGAGATTCTACACACCACAATGATGTGTGGATACTTGATTCTGGAGCATCCTACCATATTTGTCCAAACAGGAGTGGTTTTCTACTTATGAGCGAGATGGATGGTGGTCAAATCTATATGGCCAACACCAAGGTTTGCAAAGTTGTGGGAATTGGCTCGGTAAAGTTAAGGACATAGGATGGTAAATTTTGTACCTTTGAAAGATGTAAGACATGTTCCACAGATGACCAAGAATTTGGTATCTCTTAGTCTCTTTGGATGACAAGGGTTCAATTTCAAGGGTGAAGGTGGACAAATTTGAATGTCTTCAAATATTCGATTGTAGTCCTCAAAGGCATCAAGAGGGAACCTTGTATATATTACAAGGATCATGTATATGGCACCTTCTTCTTTGTTGCATCCTCGTGAGATTCACTCAGCCTCAAGAGACTAAGTTGTGGGCACATGAGACTTGGTCACATGGGTGAAAGGGTATCTGATTCTTTCTTCAAAGAGTTTTCTTGGGGGATATAAGGTCAAGAATCTGGACTTTTGTGAACATTGTGTGTTTGGAAAGTTGCATAGAAGTAAATTCTCAGCAGAGTTGCACAATACAAAGGCAACACTTGATTATATCCATGCAGACTGCTGGGGTCCATCAAAAGTTGAGTCATTGGGTGGTCACAGATATTTCGTGTCATTCATAGATGACTATTCAAGGATGACTTGGGTGGTGATGATGAAGAACAAAAGTGATGCATTCAAGAACTTTAAGCAAAGTGGAAGGCCCTAGTGGAGAATCAGTTAGGCAAGAAAATCAAGAAGCTTGCATGAGATAATGGTCTAGAATTTTGGGACGGATTTTGATTCATTTTGTGCGGTGAGGGTATTGCTAGACATCATATCGTAAGGAATACACCTCGTGAGAATGGTGTAGTGAAAGGATGAATCAAACTCTCTTTGGAGAGGGCAAGATGTATGCTTTCTCAAGCCGGGTTTATCAAGGAGATTTTAGGCGAAAGTTTGTTAAGACGACTTGCTACTTAATCAACAGTGAGTCCTCACACAGAATCAATCTCAAGACACCATTTGAGATGTGGTCGAGCAAGCCCTGACGACTACTCGATTCTAAGGGTTTTGGAAGTACAACTTACTATCATGTTAGTGAAGGAAGTTGGAGCCAAGAGCCAAGAAGGGAGTGTTTGTAGGGTATGGTGATGGAGTGAAAGGATATAGGATTTGGTCATCAGAGTCCGAGTAATCCTCGCCAGAGACGTTGTGTTTGATGAAAATTCTATGTTAAACTCATCGATGGGGAGGTCTCACGAGTCCGAAACCATTCTTTGAATCGATAGTGTTGAGAAACAGGTGGAGCTTCAGGTGGTGTCTCTTGATATGCAACAATCGGTGGATCCAAATCGACACTATATCTTGATCTGGATAATGAACCAGAACCGATCAAGCCCACCTTACGAGACCTCAAGCAGGCGTCATACAAACGTTGATCAACAGAGTCTAGTTCGCCAAAGAGCCTAGAAGATCTAATGTTGGGATACCTCCAAGGAGATATGGATATGATGATTTGGTGGATATGCACTCCAAGTTGCTTTAGAAGTAGAGGTTGCTGAACCTACTACTTACAGGGAAGCAGTGACATGTACTGAAGCATCTCGGTGGCATGCGACCATGAGAGATGAAATGGAGTCATTATTGAAGAATCGGACTTGGGAATTGATCAAACAAACCTACCGACAAGGAGTTGTGACTTGTAAATGGATTTTCAAGAAAAAGGAAGGAATAACTAAGGCGAAGGGTCAAGTATAAGGCACGTTTGGTTGCAAAAGGATTGATCAAAAGGAAGGGTTGACTTTGATGAAATATTTTCACCGGTGGTGGAGACACACTTCAATCGTGGTGTTACTAGAAATGGTGGCACAGCCAGGATCTGGAACTTGAGCAATTAGATGAAAGCGCTTTTTACATGGTGAGGTGGATAAGGAGATATACATGACACACCCTAAGGGTTTCCAAGTTCTGGCAAAGAAAACTATGTTTGCAAGTTGAAGAAATCATTGTATGGTTTGAAGCAAGCTCAAGACACAGTGGTATAAAAGGTTTGACAGATTTCATGCTGGCAGGTTATAACAGAAGTCCATATGATCTGTTGTGTTTACTACTGATCTTTGAAAGATGGATCATATATCTATCTTGTCTCAGTATGTGGATGACATCGCCGATAGGCTGCGACAAGGAAGTCGATGTTCAAAAATCGAAGAACCTTCTCGAGTCTTGAATTTGAAATGAAGGATTTGGGTGCCCAAGAAAATCTTGGGGATGGAGATCCGGAGAGATAGAAGTCAAAAGAAGTTGTTCTTGTCTCAAACAGGTTATGTGCGGAAGATATTGGCCAAGTTTGGGATGTCTCTGCCAGAAACCAATAGATACTCCTATGGCATCAAATGTTCATTTGTCTCATTTATGCTTCACGAACCACCAAGAGAAGGAGTTTATGTCAAAGTTCCCTATGCTAGTGCGGTTGGTAGTCCGATGTATGCCATGGTATGCACTAGGCACGATCGCTCAGGCGATCGGTGTTGTCGCAGAGTTTATGGCTCAACCGGAAAGGAACACTGGAAAGCTGTTAAAGGATATTCGTGTACCTAAGAGGTACGGTGATGTTGGTCTCATTTATGGAGGTGATATCTTGAGTGCAGTCACGAGTTCTTGTGATGTCGATTATCTGCAGTGATGTTGTGATAGAAAATCAATGATCTGGTTATGTGTTTACATTGGGAAATGCGGTGGTCACCGAAAGCTACTCTTGAGCTACTGATAGCCTTATCAACTCATCAAGGTAATATATGGCTCTTCTATCAAGCGATTAAGGAGGGTATATCGGTTGAAGGGCTAGTCGGTGATTTGGGGTTGCATCAGGATCAGTGAGATTTATTGTGATGATCTAAGTGCAATATGTTTAGCCAAGGATCGGGTTCATCATGAGAGAACCAAGCATATTGATGTCGTATCATTTCTTGAGGAATGAGAAGAGGGTTGTGGTGAAGAAGATTGGCACAAAGGAGAATCCTGGCGATATGTTCACTAAACCGATTCAAAGAGAGTAAGTTCGGCTTTGCCTGGACTTACCGAATATTCAAAGCTTATAATCTGTTTCGGAACTCTACCGAGGCGGATCGGTGGAGTGGATCTTTGTGGAGATAGTCCGGTACAAGTACATCCGGCATTGACGAATGCATCCGTACAAGTACATCTGGTTGTGCAATCTGTTTGACTCAGGGAGAGTTGAAGTCAAGGTGGAGATTTGTCAAGAAGGTGACTTAAACTCTACTTTTGGTGGAACCAATCAAGACTCGGTGAGTGATGGTCGGTGAGAAGTGTATTCAATGCGTGCTCGGTAGGGTGGAGTCTCACTGAGCTTACGTCGGCAGGTGACTATCGCCAGGTGATAGTCTGCACGAGTACTTGAATACATCAGGGTCCCACATCTACTAATTACATTATGTGATGACTATACTGGTGTCATTAAAAGGAGGACACGTGTAGGGGTATTTATGGTGCATCGATAAAGATTCTGGCGGCTAGGGTTTGGGATTTGTGCCTATAAATACTGCTTGTTGTCTCATTATCCGGTGGTGTTGAAATCAGTAAATTTCAAAGGCATAATAAAATATCTCTTTTACGCCCGTGGTTTTTACCTCTCCCAATCGAGGGGTTTTCCACGTTAAACTGTGTTCTTCTTGTTTCTGTTTTCTCCTTTGATTGTTTATGTTTGATTGCTTCTGTTTCTGTTTCTTGCATCTGAAGTTATCTCCATCCGTTTTATAACACCTTTATTCAGCTGGAGTATCGGTTCTTTGTGACTCTCACTCATTGTAATTTATTCTTTATGTTTCTCAAGAAATGGAGGACAACAATGTTGAGGCATGTCTAAATAACCATGGATGTACAGACGTTGTACCATATACACCATTGATGCTTGTGTCTCTGGTATAACGATAAAACTTGATAAAATTCCTTGTAAAACTTTCTGTTCGCTTTAATTGAATTTTATCCATGTGTACACAATAGGGTTCTCCGACAACAGTTCAGGAACACGAAGAACGTACTTCAAAACCACCGATGCATGTTTATACGGTGAGTTATTTCTCTAGGTGTTTAGAATCTTGAAAAAATGTTAAATCATAATAAATCTCTTTAATTATAATGTTTTTTGTTCATTATATTTGATTTATAACCATGCATTTACAACAGGCTTCTTAGACAACGGTCATGGTAGGTGTAAAAGGTACTTCATATGAACAGACCCTAAACCCAACTAATGTTTGTGCCATACCACAAGGAGTTGTCGCAATATATGTATTTTTGGCATCTCTTATCAATCTCTTCATTCTTTTTTCACTTCCTTTTATCCTAATTCTTTTTGTGTAATGATTACGACAACCACAAAGTATTCAACAAAGGGAAAAGCATAGAAGAACGTTGATTTCCACAGCGTAAATCGAGTTTGAACGCATCACAATCAGTGGGGACCGTGTCAAGTACAAAATCAAGTCCTGTGAGGTAAAACTAATCATTTCCACCTTTTTAACCACACACACAATTACATACATAATATGTATATATATACCTGTGTGTATGGCTAAAAAGGTGGAAATGATTAGTTATAATTGATGGTACTTGAGTTTGTGCAGGATCCCCATTGATTGTGATGCGTTCAAACTTGATTACCATAGTGGAAACCAATGTGCTTATATGATTTTCCTTTTATGATAAAACAAATGAGAAAAAAAAGGAGACAGATAAAATCTGCCAAAAGCACGCACATATTAACAACTCCTTGTGGTATAGCAGAAATGGGAGCATGGTTTAGGACAAATCATTTGAAGTACCTTATACACCTACCATGACGGTTGTGTGAGAGTTGTGCAAACATGGATATATTTCAAATGTAATGAACAAAAAACCTTATAATGAAAGAGATGTATCATGATTTACCATTATTTCAAAATCCAAAACACCCACAAAAAGAACTCACCATAAAAAATAGGCATTGGTGTTTTTGAAGGACGTTCTTCACGTTCCTTAACTGTTGTCACAAAATCTTGTTGTGCAAACATGGAAAAAATTCAATTGATGGGAACAGAAAGTTTTACAAAGAATTATATCAAGTTTCACCACATACACAAGCATCAATGGTGCATATGGTAGAACGTTTGTACATCCATGGTTTTGTAGACTTGCCTCAAAGTTGTTACTCTCCATTTTCTTCAGAAACAGATAGAATAACTTACGACGAGTCATAGTCACAAAGACGCACAACTTTAGTTGAATGAAGGTATGGGTATGGGAAGACAATTATGATCCTTGATTTAACGCATGGATTGAAATATATATAGCTATAGCCTATAGTACTTGACGAATTCATACCCGCCCCAAGAACTACCAGCACAAATTGGAAAAAAAAAACAATAAAAGGGTTCATGAACTTGAAGCAGAATGTTTAGGTTTTTTGGAAATAAACTCTTATCTTCTATTGAAATTCTAAATATAAGAATTTTCAAAGTTCATGAATTCAAATTTATACCGAAATTAAGTTACATTCCGAATTTGAACTTTGGACAATGTTGTTTGTTGGATGAAATAAGTCTTTTTGGGTAGGGTATCTCTTGAATTATCATCTCACCAAAAAAATTAAGCTGATGGGGAGGTATATAATCAATATTTTAAACATTTCAACACGCCCTCTCAAGTGTGGGGCTATTACAAGCTTGGGTCAACATGAACTCCCCTTCAAGTGTGGGCCTATAACAAGATTGGGTCAACATTAACACAAAGACATATAAAGGCACTACATCACAAATAAATAGACCTAACACTTGCATAATATAAATGAGAAACAGTGTTGACAACAAGATTTGATCCTATTACCTCATATTCTGATACTATTTTGAATTACCATCTCTCCCAAAAAGTTTAAACTGATGCGGAGTTTGATAATTAACATATTAAATACTTTAACAATATTTTCTCAAAGATTCAAATTTGTTAATTTAAATTGTTGAGAAAGTGATGAATCGATATGAAAAATGTATTTTATTTCATTAAAGAACTTGGATACAAGAAGGAAAGACACTCTTTCACATTGCTCTCAAACACTCTTATTTTCTTTGCTTTGTTTACAAATAACGTCTCGCCTATTTATAGTACTCCTTTCAATTATCTAATAGTGGAGATTATTTTTATCCAAGAGCTATAATGTATTTTCTAGATAGGCCTAGGAATTATACCCCTTATTCTAGATGTAGAATATTCTAGAAACACGAAGCAAAAAAGTGAATTAGTATAGCTTCATAATTATGTAGTAAGAAAAAAATTAGAATATTCTATAAGTAGAATATGTAATATAAGGAATATTCCTAGGCCTATCTAGAAAAGCTTTATATCATTTATATCAAAATAATCTTCTTATTAGATCTTTGAGAGGAGTAATATAAATAGGTGGGAGGTCATTTATAAACACAAGCAAGAAAAATATGAGCGTTTGTGAGAAAAGTGTACGTTCTTTCCTTCTTGTATCCTAGTTGTTTGATCAAATAAAATATATTTTCTTCATTTTGATTCATTACTTTTGTCAACAATTCAAATTTACAAATTTGAATCTTTGAGAGGATTCACTACCCGAAAAATTCTTTTGATTCATTCAACAAACAACACCGAGTTCAAATTTGGTATGTAACTTGATTCCAATAGATTCAGCGTAAATTTGAATTCATGAACTTTGAACATTTTAATATGCTTAAAAAATATAATTTCAATAATAGATAAGAGTTTTTATATCCATAAAAAACTTAACATCCGGTTTCAACTTTCAAGTTCACGAACCCCTTTATTGTTTTCTCCCCAATTTATGCCGGTAGTTCTTAGGTCATGTATGAATTTGCTATGTACTCTCCCTATATATACTTCAATCCGTGTGTTACATCAAGAATCATAATTCTCTTCCCATACCTTTATTCAGCTGGAGTTAGGTTTCTTTGACTCTCACTCATTGTAATTTAGTCTTTATGTTTCTCAAGAAAATGGAGGACAACAATGTTGAGGCAGGTCTGAAAAACCATGGATGTACAGACGTTGTACATATGCAACATTGATGCTTATGTCTTCAGTATAACGATAAAACTTGATAAAATTCCTTGTAAAACTTAATGTTCACTTCAATTGACTTTTGTCCATGTTTACACAATAGGGTTTTCCGACAACAGTTCAGGAACACGAAGAACGTACATCAGAACCACCGATGCATGTTTACACGGTGAGTTCTTTTTCTAGGTTCATATAATTTTGAAAAAATGTTAGATCATAATAATTCTCTTTAACTATAATTTTTTTTGTTCATAAATTTGATTTATATCCATGTATTCACAACAGGCTTCTCAGACAACAGTCATGGTAGGTGTAGAAAGTACTTCAGATGAACTGGTCCTAAACCCTACTAATGTGTCTACTATATATACCACAAGGAGTTGTTGAAATATAGGCTAAATTACAATTTTGGTTCTCTAACTAGACACGTTTTTCAATTTTGGTCTTGGTTTTCTCCGGCGACAATTTTAGTCCTGTAAGTGGTCTTTTTTTTTAGCAAAAATAGTCCTGGACGCCGGAAAGACCACTTACAGGACTAAAATTGTCGCCGGAAAAGACCAATTTTAGTCCTGTAGGTGGTCTTTCCGGTGTTCAGGACTATTTTTGCAAAAAAAAAAGACCACTTACAGGACTAAAATTGTCGCCGGAGAAAAACCAGAACCAAAATCGAAAAACGTGTCTAATTAGAGGACCAAAATTGAAATTTAGCCTCAGATTTATACCTGTCAAATTCAACGATACGAAATTTCACAATTTTTGTCAAAAGCCTGAGGTGAGCAAATGTTTAGCTCTAACAGTGTGATCCACGCATCCACATGAACAATTTACCGGAGACCCTCTTTAGGATTATACACCAAAAACTAATGATAGCAAGATTACTCTTTTTTATTCAATATGCCTTTTATTTGTTTAATCAAAATTGTCCCACACTCTAATTCGAATGCGCGACTTAGCCTTTTAAAGGAGAATGCTCGGTTCATAATTTCCAGATTACATTAATGACTAAGAGCATAATTAATGAGTTAGATAAAATGAATGACCCAATTAATATTTTATCAATCTTTAATACTCCCTCCTTCCCAAAATCAAGTAATTTTGAGTGTTTTCACCCAGCTTAAAAAAGTAGTTGAATGCCATAAATTTTAAAGAGTGAATTTTAAAATATGTTTTGACTATCATTACTAAAATTGTTAAGTATTGAAAAGTAGTCAGATTGTTAATGAATTAGGGATATGATAGATAAAATAGTAATAAATGTTTCATTCGTAATATAGAATGATTTATATTTTAGGAAAACAAAAAGAGGTTTGGTGACTTATATTCTGGGACGAAGAGAGTATTTATGAGCATCTTAGATGTTGATTAAATTTAAATAGTGAAGGAGGCTAAAATCCAAATTTTAATACTAAAATAATAAATATGACACACTATTTGAAAAAAGTTACAAAAAAGACAAAATAATAGACATTAGACATATATACTCTTATGTATATTAGAATAAAAAAGCTCCATCCAGAAAGGTAAGCTCGACGTGTGCGCTTCTTCTTCTTCTTCTTCTTCTACCTTCACCTTCCCAGTTTCCTTTTTTTCTTTTATTCCCCTTCCCAAAACGTTCATGATGTTGTTGTTGTTGTCTTTTTAAGAACGTCGTAAGTTTTGATTTAGATTTCCGATTATAAAAATTCTTCACTATAATTCCTTTTTCGTCCTCTTTATTTTGATATCCCACATGATATCCTTTCGACGTACTTTTTGTAATACGAAAAAAAGAAACATTTACGTCACAACAACACCCCAAAAAAACTAGTGTAACCTCACGGTAACACCTAAAAAACTAGTGTATTTTACAGCAACACCTTCAATTACAGTGACACCCCAAAAAGTATTGTCTTCTAAGTAACACCCCAAAAAAACTAGTGTATTTTACAGTAACAAATTCAATCACAGTGACACCCCAAAAAACTCGTGTCATCACAGCAACACCTCAAAAAACTAGTGTATTTTACAATAACATCTTCAATCACAGTGACACCCCAAAAAACTAGTGTCCTCACAGTAACACCCCATAAGACTAGTTTATTTTACAATAACACCTTCAATCACAATGACACCCAGAAAACTAGTGTATTTTACAGTTACATCCAAAAAAAAGTGTATTTTACAGTAAACATTCGATCACAGTGACACCCAAAAAACTAGTGTTCTCAGAGTAACACGCTCAATCATCACAATAACACCCAAAAAACTAGTCCCCTACTAACTTTTTTTAAATTGTCGTATCTTTGTATGTAGACCTCCGATCATCAAATTTTTTTCACAATAATTCATATTTTTTCCTCTTTATTTTGATATCTCATAAGATATATTTTTGGCGTAATTATTGAAATCCGAAAAAACATTTACATCAATAGCAATGTTTAAAGTAACACTTTATGTAAAATCACCTAGCACATTATATAAATTACATTAACACCTCACCATAACACCCTATGTAAATCACAATAACACCTTATGTACCACCCACAGTAACACCACAAAACAACACCTTAAGTAAATTACAGTAACACCTTATGTAATCACAGCAACACTTCACAGTAACACAACCAATTCCGTTTTCCTCTTTATACACTTTTCAATACTAAAACCCACAGGAAAACACAGTGACACCACGATAACACCTTGCGTATAAAGTAACACCTCACAGTAACATGCAAAAATGTTGTTTATCTTGATAATTTTGTCTTCTTCTTTTTTGCAAACATCAAGAGATTCTATTTCAAAAATTGCTAGGCCAATGTTACCGATTTTCGCTCTCAAATCATTGTCAAGATAAACGTTGTTACTCATTAAATCTATAGGAACATGAAATGGATTAGTATAGTTGTGAAGATAATTTAGTCCAGTAGCAACATCCAAAGCAATTTGCATTTTTTGATTCCAATTGCAGAACTTTGAGTTTTGAATGGGTGCTTTACCATGCTTTACAAAATCTATTTTGTCAACTGATGAGTTGATTTATGAGCATATGGGTGACTTGGTCGCTTATGTCTGATGCTCTTAAATTTAAGTATAATCGGCCCATATAAGGTATGCATTTCCATTATGGGTTAAGTCCATTTTTAACCACTGTAATACAAGAGTTGTTCTCAATAACACAAAATTAAAGTCTTTCAGTACATAACACATTAGGTTAAAACTTTTGGGTTCAAGATCAGTTTGGACTACTATTATTATGATTTCCTTAATTTCTCTAGTGATTTATGTTTATGATGGTATAATTAAATACACTCTTCATGTTTGAAAGTGTTCACAATTGTTTTATGGACACTTAAAGACAAGGGGTCAACATAGTATTTGATCAATAGTATTCAAACGTTAGGAGTTGAATTTTGAGACATATAAAGATTATCATTGTCTCATTTCTTATTACATGTGAAGGTAATTATGTCCTATTAATTAAATGTCAATAATAATTGATGTTTACGTTTGTTAAGGACATTAAAGTTAGCTACATCATTAGTATGGAAATTATCGCTGATCTTATATGGATATTGGTTACATTCGATTGTGATATATATTGAGTGCTTTCTACCTCTACTTCACATAGTCACACTAAGTAGATTGGATATAACAATAAAGCAAGTATTCTTTAGGATGTTAGACACTTAGTAAAGTCATATTCTCGGTTTAAGATTTTAGAATCTTTCTTTTGTTCAGCTTGATGGCATGCTAAGTTATATCTAACTTACATAAGATAAATGACATCAAGGTAAATATCACAGTTTCCACATATGAAGTTGCTTTATACTTCTTTAAATAAAATTTGAATTGTGAGATTTAGAGCTTAACGTATTTATCAACAATATTTGACAACATATTAACGTAAGTGACTTAGTGCTTATTCTGGATGGATTGGGAATTTATCTCAAATTTCGACATCATCCCTTTTGGTGCCTTATTATCCGTATTGAAGCTTATATTGTTCCAAAAAGTTTCTATAATCGAGAATAAAGAAAACTCATTTTGAAGGTGTAAAGCAAAAGACACATTTATAATGAAAAAATATGTCATTTTGTCCTTAGTTGTTCCAATCACACACTCATGCAACACCGTGTTATTGAGCGGAAGAATCTTATTGAATAAGACATTTGTTTGTATTCTATAAAGTTAAAATCTATTTATTTAGATACGGTGTATGATTATTTAGTTCTCCTCTAGGTTGTCAAATTGACAATATTATGCTACGGAGAGAATTATTTTGAAATATTACACATTCTGATTTGTCCGTATTTTGATTGGAGTTCATAACTCGTTATATTATTTATGGACAAATAAAGTATTCTTATGTAGATAGATATTTTGATCATGATATCTAGCATAATGTGAAGCTAGAAACCATACCAATTTCGAGAAATGTTAATTGAGTGGGAGTGGTTGTTCTATGTGATTAATCATAAGGTTTCATGCATTGGAGAAACTTGTTGATTCTAAATGGAATACAATTTATTTCATGTTCGGAGAATCACTTAAAGATTGATCGCAAATTAAGGTCAATCGTTGTGGTGGATTTTTGTAAACGAAACAAAGAGACAAGTAATAAAAATCCGGTTAGTCGCTCCAAGTGCAAAGCTTGTAGTAAAGCGATTATTCCGGGTCGATCCCACGAGGAACGTGAGGTTGAATGTGTTTTTAAGTTTAAGCTAAACGTGTCACGAATTAATAATTTAAGGTTTACCAAATAATGGGGAGAAAGGCAGACGAACAAGGATTCACAATTCAAGAAAGCAATAAAGGCTTCTAATTTCCTACGCATGCAAATCAACTAAAGGCCAAGATTAACCTATACCCAATGCAAATTACTAATTTCTTAGATAATTTGTTTATCAACTTTTATCAAAGATTGATTCTTCAAGCACGATAGGCATAAATTCTTTCGAATCTATTATCTAGGTTAACAATTTGATAACTTTCGTTTTTTAGACAAATTGATTAAACTGAATACTATTGCGGTGATCTAGTGTCCATTCAACTATCGTCAAACAAATATCATAGGCTTTATCTATCGATATAAAGCACAAAATAAACGCAATAAAAATCTGACCTTTTATTGATTGCAAAACGCAGAAAATAAGAAAACCAAACACCTCTTGAATCGCTTCACCCGTTCGTCCAACCCAAGAGTTTAGCTACTCATAATAATCTTCAAATCAAAAAGGTGTTTTGATTGCATAAAAAAAAACGAAAAAGAAAGAACAAAGCTGCTGCTATGAAATTCGGCTGTAAAAAAAAAACGTATATCCTAGGGTTTGGGGCGCTGCTGCTTAAATAGGAAAATAAGTCGGCTAGGTCAAAACTAGGTCGGTTGCTCGCTCAGTCGGCGCTGGACGCCCGTTTGAAGATCCGGACGCCCGTCCATAATGTCGGACGCTAGCAAGACGCTCGTCCAGATGCCGTCCAAACTCTCTGTTCAACTTTTCTCCCTGACGCTCGTTTACTTTATCGACGCCCGTTCTAATCACGGACGCTTTCGTCACCCTATCGACGCCTTGATCCTTTCGCCGAAAATCTTTATGTTTCCATCTTTATCTTCTTTTCTTCTCTATCCAATTCACCATTTTCTCTTTAACTTGAATTAGCTCGAAATTCATCAACATTTGATCATCAATTGAGCCACATGCTTTGTACTCTACATGACATCAAAAACACCGCAAAGCATAACATAACTCCAATAAACATAAAATCATAATTAAAACATATGAATTCACCAACTTCGCGTTTAACTCGTTAAAAATGTCATTTGTTCAATAATTCCATCTAAACACGTGATTTCCATGCAATTCATACGAATGTGAGGGAAAATATTATAAAATATAGTGTTCTAACCCAAGTAAATTCACTCTTAACAACTCCCCCACACTTAAACTTTGCTCATCCCGAGCAAAACAAAACAAGGTAAAGGCTCGGAAAGAATATAGACATCTCAACACATATACCACATAGCCAATAAATTAGAAGTTCACCACCGTGTGTGTGCAAAGCCATAGAAAATTTCCACTAAATCCAAACTTGAATAATTCAAAGTAAAACTAGCTAATACCCCCCTCGTAGACTAGTAATAAGTGACTCTCATAAGGTGCACCCTACAAACGTGACATATCCCGAAAAGGATGATCGAATGAATCTAGGGCCTTTCTGAAATACTCAGAGGATAATCCCTACAGCATATCTATCAGTTTATACTGGGGATAAGATAGACGACAACTAAGTCTTTCATTTAATTCATAACATATCTTAAGTTGATTGAATTCATTCACTTTTAAACACACATTAGAAGAAGCTATTGCCCTCATAGCAGAATAGGACATTTCGAGATAATACCCTACCTTACTCCAATCATAAGGCAGCTTTTCCTAACTGTCGTGAGCTCTTAGTCATCATAGTGGTATAGGACATACGTGGTATACCCTATCGCACTCAAATCATCGACTAGCTTCCGACACACACATAGATTCATTTTAAATTTTTCAACTTCTCACTTGACATTAGTTACGTGTTACTTATCACATTCAAACCTCTAGATATTCACAGTATCTCATACTTCGGATCTAAATACAAACTATCATAAATCGCGAGATATATACGTAGCACTAAGCACATGACTTATAAGAAAATCAAAATTACTAATCCAAAACGGGGTATAGCTCATAAATATAGCTCATCATTCACTATGGCTTGTGAAATATAATTCGGGTGAATCAACTAACTTAACAAACATATGATATAAAGCATAGATGACTATAAAAACAACGAACTTCAAATTGAATTGCCTACTCGGGACAAAACAAAAACAAAAGTGTCGAAAAATTTTGAAAAATTTACGCTCATTTTGCATAGAAATAATCTACGTATTAAACAACGATATCGCATAAAGTGCAAATCGAACTATCCCCTCCCACACTTAAAAATGCAACATGTCCTCTGTTGTGCGAGAAAGTAAAAGGATAAGAAACTTAGTTGTATTGCGTGTAGAAAATTGAGATGTTGGTCAGGCCAGAGCATGAAAGAAACAACGGTCATAAAAACGCCGGAAAACTTTCACACCGAACTCAACCGAGAGCTCAACAAAAACTAGATCTGTACTACTCGACAAAACAACAGAAGCTCGGGGGAAGACGGGGTACAATAACGGAATAATGTGAAAGGAGTGAATGAAAGAGATATAACAACAAGCGTCATCCAAAAATGATCATAATACCAATGAAATCGCAATCCAAGTGCGTGGTGCTAGGCGACTTACATGATTTAAGAAAACATACGCCACGATAATCAACGATGAGCGAGAAAAATAGAAAGCGAGAAATTATAGAAGCATCAAAAGGAAAGTAGTAATAGTCATCGTACAACCATATCGAATACGGATAAAAGGAAGAAATACATCAAGCGAGAAAATGCAGAAAAATCTCAAGATCACTCGGCGGGATCGGATCATCGAGACGGAGGAATAACAAGCAGAATCACCGGCCAGGGCATCAACATGAGGAGAGTGAGTCAAGTAGGTACATCAACAGTGGATGTAAATGCAGGTAGGTTCAGCTGCGTAGTAAGCGATAGCGAGGGTCTACCGGGGCTCATCCTCCTCCATCGACTCGGGCTTCTCCTCCATCTTGACCACCTCGGCTATCACCCGCTCTATCCGCTCGGAGAAGACATAATCCATATTACTTGCATTGAACACCCGCCGATCTCTCGGTTGCCGTCCATCAACGATACATTCCAAAACCGACAAGATATTATCTTGGCCATCCCGGATGTCACTCAACATCGCCCTCAAACTATGAGCCATACTATGCCGAGTAATCTCGGAAGAAGATAATCCAGAAAGAACTGAAGCTCGAGGCGGTGGCGATGTGGACCCAGGCTCGGAAACGGGAACAGCCTTCTCTCGACGAATAGGGGGGATTTTGTTGGGGAGATTTTGCATCATTAAAACAAAAGAAAATTTATAAAACCTATACTACCATGCAAAACTACCTCCTAACCAGCCGAATACCGGGTAGTTGCTAGTAAAGTTGGATAAGTACGGGTATCGATCCTCAAGGAAAAGGGCTATTGAATCTAGCTTATTAATTCTTCTTTATTAACCTAAACCTAAACTAAAACGAAAAATAAACTGGACAGAGGATTGTTAATCCAAAGCCAGGAAGGATAAAAGCGATAAAAACATAAATAAAACTACATCTACGAAAGCGGTAAATCTATCTACTGAACAACCATAAACAAACCATGATCAACCTCTTCCCAACAACCATCACCTCACTGAAAGAAATAAGATTAACACATATTCATTCACAAGTTATCTTGGATTATTATCTTATCTAAAGAAGCGTTTCCTCTTCCGATTTATCACGCCATTCATTAGTTTACCTTCCGGTCTTAACTAATATCGATACAAATCAAAGATATGGATTGAATCCTAACCTAACAACATTATCCCTCAACTTCATTTGTTGGAATAATTATTGTCAATCTCCTCACGATAATCTAATGAATCTATTAACTTCCGTTATCTAAATTTGATTAACATAAAGCATACAAAACATGAAAGAGAACAAGAACAACGTAATGAAATAAACACATGAACAATCTCATCTTTCCGTAACGGTGATATCCTCAATTCCAATCTAAGATAATCTTGCATTGAATTAATTAAATTGTGGTTCTCTCGTAAACCTAGATATTTAACCTACGAACTTCCGTTATGTATAGATTAAAGATCTAATCTTTCCTATGGTGATCTAAACTACACCGACTTCCGTCATACGGTAGCATCAAATCATACAATCATCTTTCGATTTATATGCAATTAACAAATTAAACATAGGAAATAAACAATTGAATTAAAACTTACAAAATTAATCCATAGAAAAGAATTAAGGTGCTGCTGTAAATAAGAAAGCTCAGAGCGTGTTCATGGCTGCCGCCTCCAAACGAACAAGAAAAACTTCGAAACACGGGATTGAAAGAACACCTAATCTAACTAATCTCCGGCCGGCCAAGCATGGAGCTCAGCCGGCCGGGCTGCTGCTGCTCGATTTCTAGAGTTTCAGAGGCTGCTGCGGCTTTTTTATGATGATTTAGGGTTCCAAAAAGCTGCTATTTATAGCTATTTTAAGTCGGCTGAAGCAATGTCTAAGTCGGTTAATGCTGTTGTCGGTGATGGACGTTCGTTTGATCACTATGGACGCTTATCTCTGCTGCATGTCTTTTGAGCATTTCGTTTGCTTGAAAGTTGAACTCCCAAGATCTTGAAATTCTTCCATGGGAATTTGGTTTAGCTTTTTAAACATTTGGTTTACTTCTTGAATGCCGACTTATGATTACGAACTCAAACTTCTAAAATTCATATCTTGAGTTGTAGACCTCTAAAAATTATGATCCGAATGTCATAATTAAGCTCTCGGAAAACTCTACAACTTTCATTAAGGACTCTTCTTCAGAAAACGCCTTTTTGACTAGCCCGTCGTTTTACGAGTATATTACGACATTTTCCAGTAGTTTCAGCAACAGCATCCAAACTTGTAACGCTCATATCTCGGGCCTCATAAGTCGGAATGAAGTGATTCAAAGTCCTGTAGAATCCTCTCTTCAATCCCTACAAATATTCTCTTGAGGTCGAGAGTCAAATCACTTTATATCATATCAAGAACTGCATCGGAAGTTCGGCTGCTTGAAAGCTTCATTCCAAGCTTTATCTCAATCTTCCTTCCATTTCACTTCTCTTCCATGCAAAACCTCATCATTTAATCCTCTTGCATGCCAAAATATGTATCTATAACATAGGAAAATATACCAAAGCGTAACACAATCCCAAAATAACATAAAATCACAATTTAAGCACATAAATCGTTACATTTTGCAATTAACCTATTAAAAACACTATTTACTCAATTAATCGATTATAAGCTCGATTTCTATGAAAAACATCCATATACGGGGGAAATTGATGTAAAATATATCATTAAAAACACCACAAATTGACCCCTGAACAACACCCCACACTTAAACTTTTGCTCGTCCTCGAGTAAAACAAAACAAGAACATACCATCAAGAATCCACATAACGACACACGAGATATAGTCAAAATCATGACAAGCTAGTATTCAGCAAATCGACCTCACTCGGTGATGTGTGTGCGAGAACCTACTAAACTTCCACCGATCTCTCTTGATATAATACATCAAGCACTAATGATTATCCGGTCAACTAAACGAAAACTTCATTCTATCTACAAAGACTTACCTAACAAAACTAATTACCAAGAACATAGTAACTAACTCACAACTAAATTCCTTTGCTTAGTACCAAGAAAATACCTTTCGGTCTCTACTGGGTTTAGATCAACTTGACTTAGAATTCCAAAAAAACGATATTTTATATTTCCTATCGTCGCGTCTCAAAAGTATAACACACTCCCCTACATTAGAGGCGGTCACCCCGAGATCACTCAATCCTCATCTTGTCCAAGGTAAACCACACTCCCCAAATGGGGCAAAGTATCCAAATGGACTCGAGGTGATAGTTACAAACAAAATTCCCGCAAAGAAATTCTATTCATTTCTTATTTATAGATATATATATTTCTATATTTTTCAAACTCTTTGGAAACTCTCGGTCAAATATATTTCTAACACATTCAAGACTCTCAAAGTTCTCAAGAACACTAAGGTCTTGAGATTCTAACGTGAGTATAGCACAAGTTCTTAACTTTCATTAATGCTAAATAAGTGTTATCTCAGATCAAGAATTAACTTTCCTTTAACTAACCGGAAACTATTCTATATTTGGCTCTTCATCTAATAGGTTCGTGAAATGAAGTTCAAGTGAGTATCGACTTACTAAACCTATTCTCAGAACATGATATGACTACTGATAACAACTAAAGGTGCCAGATTACATAACTAGCATGCCATTGAAGTTACTCGGGACAAAACAAAAATTGAAAATTTCGAAAAAAAATTTAGCAAATGATAGATACACATAACCAACTATCCCCTACCCCACACTTAAATTACAACATGTCCTCATGTTGTGCAGAAAATAAAGAGAAGTAAAGAACTTAGCTGATTGTCTTCCGAAAGGGAGCAACCCTGGATGATACGCATCACCCAGGAATGCTCGAGGATATCAGTAGATTGTGGACCATCCACCAGAAAACTGATATCGTCTAAAACTCACAAAAGCTAATGCAGATACCGCACTCTTGAAAAACAAAGAAATACCTCGGGGCAAAGGGAATAGAACATACAAAGCACAAAATAGAATCGCCGGTGGAAAAATCAAACAGGAAAGTACGTAACATCGAAAGCGTCTAAATATGGAAGTTTGATATAAGCACAAAAGAAATAATAGCTCGGATGGAAAGATCAACACTTAAACTCGGGACATCTAAGAATAAAGCCATAAAGCGAAACATCAAACTCCAACTAATACCGATAGAGGATTATACATGGAAAAGAAGTCGAAAGATTTTTTTGATTAAGCTCATATAAAGATGGAACATGTACATGGAATATTACACAACAAAGAGGCTAGGTGCACAATATGAAAATATACTACAATGCAGCCTACATGATATGCAATCCTAAAAATAAAATAAATAAAAATAAATTCTGACAGGCTCAGGCTGAGCAAGTTGGGACGACAACTCTACAGTGACTACGGCCCGTGCAGAATCAGAAAATAAATAAAAAAAACGAGGTAGTATTACGGAAACCGACAGTTAACTACACTCAAGAAAAATAAAAGAAAATAGAGAAACAATGCAACTAGATGATATGCAGCTAAATGATATGCATCTATATGATATGCAAAAATAAAAGAAAATAAAAGAAAGAAAACCAGCCCACTCAATTGCAACACGACATGTATAAAATAAACGTCTACCAAATAATGACAGGTTACGATAAACGACAGTGCTGTTCATTACATGCAGTGTAGACGCGCTTTAAGACTCATTGAAGGTGATAGCATTATGGAAACCAACAGTTAGCTATACTAAACAGATATAACTCATATGGAAAAGGACGTAGCATACGGAAAACCGACAGTAGCTACCCATATGAGTTACAAAAACAACAAGGAAGCACATAAGTCTTAAAAGCTTAAAAGATTCATCACAGCGGTATGTAGCATACGGAAACCGACATTAGCTACTAACTAACTATAAGAACAGTTATAGCTTACGAGAACCGACAGTCACTATAACTTGCACAGATGAATCATGTATATAAAAATTAATCAATTATTTAACATGGATTCATAGATGGAAAGATGTAAACATGCAAGTTCAGAACATCTACGTAAAAATAAATAGCCACAGAAGCTCGTATTAAAGTAACCATGTTAAATAAAGCATTAAAAATCAAATTAAGAACAATTCAGGAACACGGGTGGCGTTCACTAATGCAAGCGTCGTTTAAAAATTATGCGCAGACGGACGGGCGTTTAGATATATGGACGCCCGCCTGGTTCTTGAAAATGTAATGCAGCCGACACGTTTTGCAGAGCAGGCATTTAGCGCCCAAAGAAACCAGACGCTTCGTTTACTGCATGTTAGGCCTGGACGGGCGTTCACTTTCCTTGAACGCTTCGTCCACCCATCGAATATGCAATGTAAACGCAGGAAAAAAAGCAGAAACCCTAGACCAATCATCAACTCAAAACAAACACAAAGATCGCAGCCTCATCAAATTAAAGCACAGAGGGTTAGGCTAGAAAACACTTCACGTTTAACAAATCGAGTAAAAAACTTTTTGCACATTCTTAACCTAACGGTCATCGAAACACGGCAAAAATAAAAAATCTCGATTTGTTAAACGCTACTTTTTTTGAAATAAAATAAAAACAAATCAAATGTAACAAAATAGAAAAATTAACGAAAGAAGATTCAACAAAACACCGATTCCCCGGCAACGGCGCCACTTTTGTTGGGGAGATTTTGCATCATTAAAACAAAAGAAAATTTATAAAACCTATACTACCATGCAAAACTACTTCCTAACCGGCCGAATACCGGGTAGTTGCTAGTAAAGTTGGATAAGTACGGGTATCGATCCTCGTGGAAAAGGGCTATTGAATCTAGCTTATTAATTCTTCTTTATTAACCTAAACCTAAACTAAAACGAAAAATAAACCGGAATGAGGATTGTTAATCCAAAGCCAGGAAGGATAAAAGCGATAAAAACATAAATAAAACTACATCTACGAAAAGCGTAAATCTATCTCTTGAACAACCATAAACAAACCATGATCAACCTCTTCCCAACAACCATCACCTCTTTGAAAGAAATAAGATTAACACATATTCATTCACAAGTTATCTTGGATTATTATCTTATCTGTTAAGCGTTTCCTCTTCTGATTTATCACGCCATTCATTAGTTTACCTTCCGGTCTTAACTAATATCGATACAAATCAAAGATATGGATTGAATCCTAACCTAACAACATTATCCCTCAACTTCCGTTTGTTGGAATAATTATTGTCAATCTCCCTCACGATAATCTAATGAATCTATTAACTTCCGTTATCTAAATTTGATTAACATAAAGCATACAAAACATGAAAGAGAACAAGAACAACGTAATGAAATAAACACATGAACAATCTCATCTTTCCGGTAACGGTGATATCCCTCAATTCCAATCTAAGATAATCTTGCATCGAATTAATTAAATTGTGGTTCTCTCGTAAACCTAGATATTTAACCTACGAACTTCCGTTATGTATAGATTAAAGATCTAATCTTTCTATGGTGATCTAAACTACACCGACTTCCGCCATACGGTATCATCAAATCATACAATCATCTTTCGATTTATATGCAATTAACAAATTAAACATAGGAAATAAACAATTGAATTAAAACTTACAAAATTAATCCATAGAAAAGAATTAAGGTGTCTTGTAAATAAGAAAGCTCGAGGCGTGTTCATGGTTGCCGCCTCCAAACGAACAAGAAAAACTTGAAACACGGGATTGAAAGAACACCTAATCTAACTAATCTCCGGCCGCCAAGCATGGAGCTCAGCCGGCCGGCTGTCGCTCGCTTTCGATTTCTAGAGTTTGAGAGGCTGCCGCGCTTTTTTATGATGATTTAGGGTTCCAAAAAGCTGCTATTTATAGCTATTTTAAGTCGGTGAAGCAATGTCTAAGTCGGTTAATCTTGTTGTCGGTGATGGACGCTCGTTTGATCACTATGGACGCTTGTCTGCCGTGCATGGATCTGAGTTGGAACGCTCGTTTGCTTGAAAGTTGAACTCCCGAAGATGAAATTCTTCCATGGAACGCTGGTTTAGCTTTTTTAAACGTTGGTTTACTTCTTGAATGCCGACTTATGATTCGAACTCAAACTCTAAAATTCATATCTTGAGTTGTAGACCTCTAAAAATTATGATCCGAATGTCATAATTAAGCTCTCGGAAAACTCTACAACTTTCATTAAGGACTCTTCTTGTAAAACGCCTTTTGACTAGTCCGTCGTATTACAAGTATATTACGACATTTTCCAGTAGTTTCAGCAACAGCATCCAAACTTGTAACGCTCATATCTCGGGCCTCATAAGTCGGAATGAAGTGATTCGAAGTCCTGTAGAATCCTCTCTTCAAGCCCTACAAATATTCTCTTGAGGTCGAGAGTCAAATCACTTTATATCATATCAAGAACTGCATCGGAAGTTCGGCTGTTTGAAAGCTTCATTCCAAGCTTTATCTCAATCTTCCTTCCATTTCACTTCTCTTCCATGCAAAACCTCATCATTTAATCCTCTTGCATGCCAAAATATGTATCTATAACATAGGAAAATATACCAAAGCGTAACACAATCCCAAAATAACATAAAATCACAATTTAAGCACATAAATCGTTACATTTTGCAATTAACCTATTAAAAACACTATTTACTCAATTAATCGATTATAAGCTCGATTTCTATGAAAAACATCCATATACGGGGGAAATTGATGTAAAATATATCATTAAAAACACCACAAATTTGACCTGAACAACACCCCCACACTTAAACTTTTGCTCGTCCTCGAGTAAAACAAAACAAGAACATACCATCAAGAATCCACATAACCTGACACGAGATATAGTCAAAATCATGACAAGCTAGTATTCAGCAAATCGACCTCACTCGGTGATGTGTGTGCGAGAACCTACTAAACTTCCACCGATCCTCTCTTGATATAATACATCAAGCACTAACTTGATTATCCGGTCAACTAAACGAAAACTTCATTCTATCTACAAGACTTACCTAACAAAACTAATTACCAAGAACATAGTAACTAACTCACAACTAAATTCCTTTGCTTAGTACCAAGAAAATACCTTTCGGTCTCTACTGGTTTAGATCAACTTGACTTAGAATTCCAAAAAACGTATATTTTATATTTCCTATCGTCGCGTCTCAAAAGTATAACACACACCCTACATTAGAGGCGAGTCACCCTGAGATCACTCAATCCCTTCTTGTCCAAGGTAAACCACACTCCCAATTGGGGCAAGATCCAAATGGACTCGAGGTGATAGTTACAAACAAAATTCCCGTAAAGAAATTCTATTCATTTATTATTTATAGATATATATATTTCTATATTTTTCAAACTCTTTGGAAACTCTCGGTCAAATATATTTCTAACACATTCAAGACTCTCAAAGTTCTCAAGAACACTAAGGTAATCTTGAGATTCTCTAGCGTGAGTATAGCACAAGTTCTTAACTTTCATTAATGCTAAATAAGTGTTATCTGTATCAAGAATTAACTTTCCTTTAACTAACCGGAAACTATTCTATATTTGGCTCTTCATCTAATAGGTTCGTGAAATGAAGTTCAAGTGAGTATCGACTTACTAAACCTATTCTCAGAACATGATATGACTACTGATAACAACTAAAGGTGCCAGATTACATAACTAGCATGCCATTGAAGTTACTCGGGACAAAACAAAAATTGAAAATTTCGAAAAAAATTTAGCAAATGATAGATACACATAACCAACTATCCCCTACCCCACACTTAAATTACAACATGTCCTCATGTTGTGCAGAAAATAAAGAGAAGTAAAGAACTTAGCTGATTGTCTTCCGAAAGGGAGCATCCCAGGGATGATGCGCATCACCCAGGAATGCTCGAGGATATCAGATTGTGGACCATCCACGGAGGCGATATCGTCTAAAACTCACAAAAGCTAATGCAGATACCCTGCACTCATGAAAAACAAAGAAATACCTCGGGGGCAAGGGGGAATAGAACATACAAAGCACAAAATAGAATCGCTTCAGGTGGAAAAATCAAACAGGGAAAGTACAGAACATCGAAGCGTCTAAATATGGAAGTTTGATATAAGCACAAAAAGAAATAATAGCTCAGATGGAAAGATCAACACTTAAACTCAGGACATCTAAGAATAAAGCCACAGAAACAGAAACATCAAACTCCAACTAATACTGATAGAGGATTATACATGGAAAAGAAGTCAGAAAGATTTTTCAGATTAAGCTCATATAAAGATGGAACATGTACATGGAATATTACACAACAGTAGGCTAGGTGCACAATATGAAAATATACTACAATGCAGCCTACATGATATGCAATCCTAAAAATAAAATAAATAAAAATAAATTCTGACAGGCTCAGGCTGAGCAAGTTGGGACGACAACTCTACAGTGACTACGGCCCGTGCAGAATCAGAAAATAAATAAAAAAAACGAGGTAGTATTACGGAAACCGACAGTTAACTACACTCAAGAAAAATAAAAGAAAATAGAGAAACAATGCAACTAGATGATATGCAGCTAAATGATATGCATCTATATGATATGCAAAAATAAAAGAAAATAAAAGAAAGAAAACCAGCCCACTCAATTGCAACACGACATGTATAAAATAAACGTCTACCAAATAATGACAAAGTTACGATAAAGCATGAAGTCTTTGTTCATTACATGCAGTGTAGACGCGCTTTAAGACTCATTGAAGGTGATAGCATTATGGAAACCAACAGTTAGCTATACTAAACAGATATAACTCATATGGAAATAAACCATATAAATGTACACAACATGTGTTGAGAAATAAAAGTACTGAATGTTCCATATAAATGTACACAACATGTGTTGAGGAATAAAAGTACTGAATGTTTATTTTTGGTTTGCAAGTATGTAGATGGATTTTATAAGCTTCCGATTTTTTTACATTGGTTTGCATTGTAATGATGCGTAAGACTAGTGAGAGAATTAACCATATTTTAGACTTGCATTTTGTGTTGAGCACTTTGTTTGATAGACGAGTTTCCTTAGAAGACTATGCTGCAAGGTTCTGGTGAATCTCATAATGATTAAGAGGTTCACTGAGATGATTTATTCGGAAAGCTTGTGTTTTAAGGCTAAGCTTGTGTTTTGATTGAAGTAGCTCATATGTCGAATAACCTAACGTTTTGTGTTTTTAAGTCACAAGCTTTATGACTTTTAGCCTATGGTTCTTAGTCAATTTTTCTTGTGGCAAAATTTCAGTTCGACTGCATTGTCCCTTTTATGAGGAATGGTTTTGCATGTCGAAATTAGCAAATTGACGTTTATGAGACATTTTGTCAGAGGTACACTAGCTATAAGACGAATGTCAAGTTAGTAGAATAATATGAGTTTGTAGATTGTGGCTTTTTCAGGCTTACGTTATTTCACAATCATGTTATACTCATATTTGGCTTATTGACACATAAAATGGATTTGTCTGAAATCTTTGTAAATTGTCAAAATTGGCATCATATTGATGTAGCCGTTACATGAAAGTGCACCAAGTTTATGTATGAAGGAATTCATTTTGGATTTATGGACATGGATGACATTTTGATTAGTTCATTCATAAAGTAACTTGACCAGTTGATGTTGTACACGTAAAAATGGAAGGAATTGTTCGACTTAATAGAGCATGCCCGCCATTGTTCTTGTGCTAATGTTTGCTAGTGGGAGTTGTGTTAATAAACTAGCGAGTATCATTACGTGCATGCAAAATATTGAAGTTACTCATTAAAGTTCTGTTAACCTAACTATCATGCCAAGTAGGAGAATGTTGGAATTATCTATTATTTATCTAATAAATATATAGATAATATTATGTAACCCTGATAGTTATTACGTTATGGTTACTTTGTATTTATTTGGTTTATTCAATAGCATTGTTAGAGTGTTCAATGATGGCTCGGTTTCTTTGATAGCATTATCTAATAATGCACTAAGTCCCTTATCTTCCCTATATAAAGACTGCATGTGTACCATCCGTGGGTGATCATTTTTAGAAAAATAGGCATAAACCAGAAGACCTAAAAGCAACATATGCCGTCACCATTGTGCATATGGAGTTCTTCTCTTTCTTCTATTCCAGGGTTCAGATTGCCGTGGTAAACAGTTTAGAAGTCGAATAACAGTGGATGTTGGGAAAGGATCTTGATGATCTCGTGATTTTTTCTGCTTCCGCTTATTCAGGTACTCTGATTTAGTTGTTTTTATCTATCACTCGAAAGGTAAATTTAGTTTACTGCAACTATAGAAAAATATTAATTGCACCAAGGGAAAACCAATGAAACTAGTTGTTTTAGTTAATGAATTAAATGTTTACAATACTTCAATTGAAATGAAGTCACCCATAAACACAATTCAAACTAAATAAAAGATATATAATAAATTATAATAGGATCCTAACATAAAATCAAAACAAATAACCAATCCATTATTTAAATTAAAATCCTATTTATAGTATCTTCATCAATCTTTCCCATATTCATCCACATCTATAGTAGATATTGGAGTTCAACTAAGAATTATTGTTTTTAATTACCTTTTCCAATATTCTCATACTCGTGTGTTCTGGTCAATGATAACTGGAGCAGCAAGAAGTTCATCGATCATTTCGGTGATTTCTTCTAAGCTTTCATTCTCCGAATTGCCCAAAGAAGGCTGAGTTTCTATATTTGGCTCTTTACCTTCTATAAAACTCTCCGAAGCTTCACGTAAGAATTTTTCAACAAATTCCTTTTGTAAAAGTTCTATAGTAGAGCCAGGGTAGGACGAATTCAAGAGGTTTGTCATAAAATCATCAACACTGCTGTATTTCTCTTCCCGGACGCGCTTTCTTTTTCTAACAACTAATGGAGGAGCGTGTTGCTGCAATTTCAACAAATAAAGGACAACTTAGAAATCTTGTGTAAATACACATGTTGCATCGAGAAACGTTCGTATTAATTAAGAACTCGACTTACTTGAGAAGGTCCTTCAGGCCTTAGGGTAGTATCTTGTGGAGGACTAAGAGCTTGGTCAACAAAGTTTGTAACCTCCACCAATGACCGAAGAATTCTTGATGAACTTGAATGAATATAAAGCTTGAAGGATAAAAGAAGAGACGTTATTTTTATTATATCCACGCAGACCTTTAATGAATTTCACATGAAACTCATTTGGTTCAAAATTGGTTCAAAATGGAAAACTTTATTGTTTGAAATAGATTAGAACAACCACACAAACACATCTAGTCAAATTGATATGAATAAATTGTGGAGCACTGTATATATTGCAGATTGTAAATTTGTAATTTTCGCTGCCTTACCTTATCTATTTTCTTTTTATCGGCCCGCATCCTACATTCAAGTTTCCAGCCTTTAAGAATATCATGTATTACAGATTGGTTATCATCAACTTGTCCTCTCGTTTCTGTTGCAGCTGGAGATGTTACAACCTGCATGGGAAAAAACAGTGAGGCCAATATTAAACATGAATATTTGATTAGTGATATTACATATATTAGAAAGATAGGGAATCGAATACGGCTAAGCCATTGCACTTCTGGTGAGAACCAGGGTTCGATTCCCTTCCCCGCCCCAAATAAAAATCCTCTAACCCTCCCCACAAAAGAAAATACATGCATTTGAAAGATATGTGTTTAGGTGGCGCGGTATGGCATTATGAGCAATGAAGACTGGCTAAATTACAATTTTGGTCCTCTAACTAGACGCTTTTTCGATTTTGGTCCTGGTTTTTCTCCGGCGACAATTTTAGTCCTGTAAGTGGTCTTTTTTTTGAAAAAATAGTCCTGAACGCCGGAAAGACCACTTACAGGACTAAAATTGGTCTTTTCCGGCGACAATTTTAGTCCTGTAAGTGGTCTTTCCGGCGACACTTTTAGTCCTGTAAGTGGTCTTTCCGGCGTTCAGGACTATTTTTGCAAAAAAAAGACCACTTACAGGACTAAAATTGTCGCCGAAAAAAAATCATGACCAAAATTGAAAAACGTGTCTAGTTAGAGAACCAAAATTGTAATTTAGCCAATGAAGACTTTTTATGTGACATATACACACACAAAAATAATAATAGAGGTAAAAATATATACTACCTAACAACTATTGATTACGAAGAAACGGCGTAATTATCAGATGAATAAAACAATAATGATATAGATATATCAAACTATGTATTAGAACATAATAAAATAATTTTTAACCTATGTGTTGCAGTAATAAATAAGAGAAGAGATAATAGAATTCTTATTATTTGGAAATGACATTTGAGGTAAAAACTAAAATGTACAACCGGACACATTAATGAGCAGATAGCTCTCTAACTAACAGTTGCAATTAAAGGGATAAATCACTACAACAACGGCTATTAACATAAAAAGACAATAACAATAATAATATAGATTATTATCAAAAAAAATAATAATATAGATATATGAAACTACATATTATAACATAATAAAATAATTAACCAATATATATATATATATATATATATATATATATATATATATATATATATATATATATATATATATATATATATATATATATGTATGTGTGTGTGTGTAGGGGGAGGTGTAAATGATTAGTTTTACCTCATGGGCCTTGAGCTTGTACTTGACTGGATCCCCATTGATTTTGATGCGTTCAAACTCGATTTCCGTAGTGGAAACCAACGTGCTTCTACGTATTTTCCTTTGTTGAATATTTTGTGGTTGCTGTAATCCATACACAAAAGCCATTAGGATAATAACGAACGGAAGGAAAAGAAGGAGACTGATAAGAGATGCCAAAAGCACCTACATATTCAACAACTCCTTGTGGTATAGAAGAAACTGGAACATGGTTTATGACGATTGTTTGAGAAGTCTGTTGTTCAAACATGGATACAAATTAAATGTAATGAAAAAAAGACCATATAATTGAAGAGATTTATCATGATTTATCATTATTTCAAAATCGAAGACACCCAAAAAAAAAGAACTCACCGTATCAATAGGCATCAGTGGTTCAGAAGTACGTCCTCCATCTTCCTGAACTGTTGTGGGAAAATCCTGTTGTGCGAACACAAAATTAAATTGAAGAAAAGAGACAAATAAATTTATCAATTTTCAACATTTCATCATCCAATAAACAAATTACCCCCCCTCCCCCCACCCGCACCCCCTCCCCCCAAAATATATTAACTCACCGCAGACACAAGCATCAATGGTTCATATTGTACAACATCTGTACATCCATGGTTTTGCTTTTGCAGATTTGTCTTAGAGTTTTTGTTCTTTATTTTTAAGAGAAACGAAAATAATAACTTACAATGAGTCAGAGTCACAAAATAACGTAACTCCAGCCAAATGAAGGTATGAGAAGAGAATTATGATTCTTGATGTAACTTACGGATTGAAGTATATATAGCGAAAGTACATGCCAAATTCATACCTGTCCTACGAACTGGCACCACAGATTGTAAAAAAAAAAACAAAAAAACTATAAAATAGTTCATGAACTTGAAACAGAATTTTAGGGTTTTTTTTGGAAATAAATCTTATCTTTTACTAAAATTGTATTTTTAAGCAAATAAGAATGTTCAATGTTCACGATTTCAATCTGGAATACTTTTATGGAAAATTAGGGATAAGGACACAATCCTGGAATATTTTTAAGTAATAGACAATTACATATTTTTTATAGAGAAGGACAATCGCAGATAATTTTATAATGAGAAGACAAACAGTGAATCCCGAAAATCGGTGAATCTCCTCAAATGAATCCGAAATCAGTGAATTTCGATAGTGAATTTCGACAATGAATCCCTAAAATCGGTGAATTTCGACAATGAATTTTGAAAATTAGTGAAATTCGACAGTGAATTTCGGCAAATGAATTTAAACAAATGAATTTCGAACACAAGTGAATTTCGATAAGTGGATAAATAGTTTTGTCCTTTATGCAAAAGTTTCAAAATACTGCCCTTCTACTCAATTGATGAAATATTTCTGTCCTTCTCCCTCATTCCCCCTACTTTTTAAATGTAAAAAAAATCTCAAAAAAAAAAAAAAAATTGTAATAAACTAAAACTCAACAAAATTGAAAAACCCTGCATTAGTTATTCGTTCATTCCATACCTTTTCCGCACACCAAATAGTGTAGACTGATCATTTTTATTAATTTTAAAAAACGGTCCTCCACTAGTTATGACTTTGTGTTTTATGACGGATTAAAACTATGACAAAAAGCGGTCCTCCACTAAACTACACATTTTTTTTGTTGAATATTTTTTGGTTGCTGTAATCAGCACACAAAAGCCATTAGGATAAAACAAATGGAAGGAAAAGAAGGAGACTGATAAGAGATGCCCACAGCACCTACATATTCAACAACTCCTTGTGGTATAGAAGAAACTGGAGCATGGTTTATGACGATTGTTTGAGAAGTCTGTTGTTCAAACATGGACACAAATTAGATGTAATGAACAAAAGGCCTTAAAATTGAAGAGATTTATCATTATTTCAAAATCGAAGACATCGAAAAAAAAAGAACTCACCATATACATAGGCATCAGTGGTTCGGAAGTACGTCCTCCATGTTCATGAACTGTTGTGGGAAAATCCTGTCGTGTGAAAACAAATTAAATTGAAGAAAAGAGACAAAGAATTTTATCAAGTTTCATCAACATTTCATAATCCAATAAACAAATTACCCACCACCCGCACCCCCCAAAAAATAAATATTAACTCACCACAGACACAAGCATCAATGGTTCATATGGTACAACGTCTGTACATCCATGGTATTGCAGATTGGTCTCAGAGTTCTTGTTCTTCATTTTTAAGAGAAACGAAAATAATAACTTACAATGAGTCGGAATCACAAAATACAAAACTCCAGCCAAATGAAGGTATGAGAAGAGAATTTTGATTCTTGATGTAATGCACTGATTGAAGTATATATAGTGAAAGTACATGACAAATTCATACCTGGCCTACGAACTGGCAGCACAGATTGGTAAAAATAAAAAAATAAAATAAAAAAATAAAAACAATAAAAGGGTTCACGAACTTGAAACAGAATTTTAGGGTTTTTTTTGGAAATAAACTCACATCTTATACTAAAATTTTCTTTTTAAGCAAATAAGAATGTTCAATGTTTATGATTTCAATTGTATACCGAATCAGTGGGCACGCACTAATTATGTTAAATACCAAATTATGTTACACTGAAAATAATACTTGACAAATTAATAATTGCCTAAGCACTACCTGCACATATTGGAAAAAATAAATGATTCATGAACTTGAAACATAATGTTAAGGTTTTTTTATGGACTGCTAATCCAAGTGCTTTCGTAAATACCTTGAACTACCAAACATTAATTGACTATGACATGGGGTGATAATTCACGAGAGAGATATCCAATGCCTGACTCAAAAATCGCAACACACTCCCACTATCCATATTGCACATGGGGTATATCCTTCTTTTGACTAAATCAAACTCCTTTGATTATCAAACAAAGAAATCGTCAGGTTTGGAGACAAACATTTTGCTCCGCGGACAAGTAAATAATATCCAGCGTACTTGCTAAGATATTCCACAAAGTTGCATATGTCGTACTAGGCTCCAAGCCTTTCTGACTTTGCCTATGAAAACTTCAGATCATCGGTTAAGATAAATTCGACATTATCCCCTTCCATATCTAATATGGAATTTATTCAACCTTTATTATTTGGAACACGGTTAAGTATAAGAGCACTATCCCGAAACGGGTAAGGGATACTTCGCTTGGCTTGCATCACACATTTATCATATAAAGTATTCTTACCAATTTGGGAACACAATCTAATTGCGTATCCCAAAGATGGTGTCCTTCAAAGGAGAATCTTATTCCTTTTCGCATTTAATTTAAACACCCTTCAGGTATTAATTACTTCAATCCAATTGAAGATTAATTCCTAAGTAGCTCGTCAATCTCATATACGTACTAGCTCGAACTTTTCGGGCTTTCCGAATTGTCGTACTTCAATAAGTACATTCAACTATTTCTAAAATAGTCATAGAGATTAATAAACAATTATTTGTGGCATCAATTGTCATAAGCCAACAAACATCGGTATGTTTAGGCTTTAGACAATTTTTCTAGATTTATAACCTTTTCTTAAAAGGGTATTTTAGTCATCTTTAGATAAGATACGTATCACCCACATGATTCATAATCACATGATTCAAACATCATCTAAATGACATTTGATTATACGTTTCTCTTCCAAAGAGTCGACATCTAGAACAACTACAAATATCAAGGATAACAACCATACAAATATTTAGTTGAGATCTCATCACATATATCAACTATATAGTGACATCAATCTAGTATGTTAGATTCAGTGACCTTCCAACTTTATCGAAATAACATTTATTCTTTACAATTGAATATGTCTACTAAATCCTAACAAATAACTGAAAGTATGTTCTTCATAAGAACCGGAACATAATAACATTTATTTAGTTCCCTCATCAGTTTACTAGATCCAGAACATGGTAAGTATTACAACGTTTGCTTCACCTTCCATATCTGTATTTAATCTTTCTAATTTAATCACACTTGTAAGATATCATATATCTAAGAGTTGACTTGGACTTAGATAGATTTATCTCAACACACATGCCTATAATAGAGACTTCGATAAGCTCTCTATTTAAGCACATGCCCTAATTTTCCTTTCAATCCTTTAAGTACTTGTAAATATTTCTTTGTGCCCGAACTTGAAAATCTTATCATTTATTAAAATTCTATTTTTGAGCATATACGAATGTTTAAAGTTCACGAATTCAATTTTCTTTGAACCAGTAAGCACTAATTATGTTACATACCGAATTTGAACAATGTTGTTTGATGAATAAATCAAAAGTTGTTTTTCTGAGTAGGGTATATTCTCAAAGATTTTAAATTGGATTGACATGAATACTCTACCGTGCTCTTCAGTGATAATAGGAACTATTATCGGCCGGGATGATAAAGTAACTGATAGATTTAGGTGAATAACAAAGCAATTGTCATTAAGGAAATAATGAGTGTACAATAGGTTTATATAGGGAGCCACGAAAACTATAAACGAAAAATACAAATAATAGAAAACTATCGTCTAATACGCTCCCTCAAGCTGACGGAGCTGAGCGAAGGCCAAGCTTGGAAACTAGAGTAGAAAATGATAACCGTGGCAATGGCTTGGTAAGAACATCACCAACCCGGTGCGCAGCGACTACACGAGCAACATTTAACGCGACCTCGCTCAACATGCTCACGAATAAAGTGATAGTCAATAGCCACGTGTTTCATTCGTGAGTGGAAAACTGGATTTGCACTGAGACGAAGAGCACCCAAATTGTCACAGAAGATCACTGGTGTGGAACGAACCGAAAAACTGAGATCTGCAAGCAGATAGGTCAGCCAGGCAACCTCGGCTGCCGTATCTGCAACGCACCTGTATTCAGCTTCGGTGGAAGAACGAGAAACTGAGTGTTGCTTCTTGGAACTCCAAGAAATAGCATTTCTGCCCAAGAAAACGATGTAAGCAGAAGTAGAAGTGTAGCCAGGCACATACTCAGAGGACGTTGGATCACGGTAGCCATCTTCCTTGTTACCCGAACCCAAAAGCAAATTATGTATCAATGCATCTTGTTGTATCCAGTTCAAGTGAGCCGGATTTGTTGTGACATCACCGGCCGCAGATGTAAGTGTGGGTGGCGGCTTGGGTGTATCACCTGTCACATAACCGATGAGACCATGACCTATGAGCAAGGTGGTCAATTGAAGCTTCCAAGCCGTAAATTTTTTTTCATCGAGTTTGGTTGGAGCATTGACGGCAGGATTAAGAGAGACAACAGCGGTTGGGGCTGAAAGAGGAGCAGCCGCAGTAGCGCCTGAGGTTGCGGAGGAGGAAGATAGTGTTTAGGGTGATTTTACATGATTTATAACGTTATATTTTATAACGATTTCCTCCATATTCGTATAATTTGCATAGAAATTAAGGGTTTAATCGAATTATTGAGCAAATGAGTTTTAAAAGTGTTTAAGTGCAAATTTGTGTTGTTTATGTGGTTTCATTGATAAAAATCTTTGAATATGAGATGTTACATTTTGCACGATGTTATCATGAATGTAGGTACGCTTGCATGTTAAATGAGGAGCTTAAACGAAGATCAGATGAAGATTAAGAAGAAAGCTCGATTCGAATAAAGAAAGCTCGATTCGATTCGCCCAAACTTGGTGATCAAGTATTTCAAAATATGCCACGTAAAATTATATTTTGAGGCCTAAAAGATGGATTTTGAGGAAAAGAAGAAGATGCCACGAGTTTACGAGATCAACGGATCAATATTTTCCAACGCACTTCTACCGTAACCTGTTTTTCGATGGAAATTTTACCCGACTTAGAGGCATTTTCAGGGAAGAGTTCTTGACGAAAGTTGTAGATACTAAAATGAGCTTTCCAACGCATTTTGAATCACGTCAATCGGAGGTCTACAACTCAAGTTATGATTTTTTACCGAATGCTGGAATTACGGACGAACCGGAGATATTTTGGCCAAGTTTGATGCATGTTACTCCATGTGCTCCTTAATGATGATGATGATGAGTCATAACAAACTCCACATGCTATTTTAGTGACTCCTCACCTTCACATGCAAAGTCATTATCACCTCCCACATGCTTATAACAAACTTGAGAATATTCCTTAGCATATTCTCCCAAAAATATCTCCTCAACTACAACCTCTCCCTTATACACCTCCCCTCAACTCTCCCTATAAGAACTCCCTCATTTCCATCCATAAAGGCGCCTCCTTGGTCACTTTTGGCCAAGCTTTTACTTTTCCGTCTTTTATGTAAATACTCTGTAGGCGTTATGCCGAGAATAAATTAGAATAGTAGTATTGTTGTAATGTTGGAGCTACGGCCCTGATTCTGAAATCATAATCGAGGATGATTGGCTAAGGTCTCTAAGCTAGAACCACCTTTGTGAAGCCACCATCACCGGAATAAACAAGGATTTCGTTTTCATTTGTTCTAGTGAGTTTCTTGTTCTTCCTTCATGTTTGAATTGTTTATGTGCAATTTGTATGATCTATATTTACGTTGCATGCTAATCGAATTTAGATACGATAGTTGATAAATTCGTAGATTACCGTGAAGGAGAATGATAATATTCTTCCAACATACGTAAGTTGAGGGTGAATGTTGTCAGATTAGGATTTATATCCATATCTTTGATCCGTAAATGCTTTAGTTGTACCGAGAGTGGTGAACTAATTAAAAGGCGATGAACCGAAAGGGAAAATGCCTCTTTAGCAGATAATAATCCAAGAACTTACGAATGAATATGTGTCTTTCTTGTTATTTTCGTGGGGTGGTGGATCATCGGTGCGTTTCTAGTTGTTTTAAATTATAAATTTTTATTATCGTAGTTTTATTTATTTTCACGCTTGCTACCTTAGTTTGTTAATTGAAAATCCGAGATCATAATCATCAACTTTATAAAAGAAATCGAAGGCAAAAACTCTTTTTCGACAAGTCCTGCGGATACGATCCGGTTTCACCACTATAGCCGCGAGCCTTCGCACTTGGGGTGACATCGGTTTTATTTTATTACTTGTTATCTTTTGCTTTGCATAAAACCGCGAACAAGTTTTTGGCGCCGTTGCCGAGGAAATCAAGAATGATTCCGGAAAGAGGCCTCACTGGCCTGACCCGGGTTGAAAATTTTTGGGTTGTCGAGCAAACGACATTAACCAAAAGCGCTACCGGGAGGCAACTCCTTCAAAAAAAAAAAAAAAAACAAAAACTCTACATTTTGCATTATACTTTACTCATACTTTGGATAATAGTTTTCCAATACTTCGAATTGATTTTCATTTTGTTTCACCAAGTCTCAGGATGAATGTTTGAATGTCATTTAAAGGGAACGATTAGGAGGTTATCCGAAAATCCCGAGGGAGTACAAAGAAAAAATTCAAATGCATCATTTCTTAGATTTAGGTTGTTAGAACAATTTGAAATAACCCTTGAGGATCTGGGTATAAAAGACTCATAGTTAATACTTTGTCACATATTTCATATCATGACCTAGTCTGCTTTTAAATTTTCAAATAATGTGTGACATGTATTAATTCAACTACTATGCAACTAAGGGAATAGGAAATTCAAAGCTGACCCGAGTTGAAATTTTATTGTCTAGTCGAGCTCCCGACTATAATTAAGCCCTACTAGGACGGTAACCTAGATATCTTTTCCTTTTTTGTCTCAGTAGTTTATTTCTGTCTTTATTCCATGATATTGCCTTGTCTATCATCTTTGTGCCCCTATCCCCGAGGTACGCCTTGTTTTCCCATGGTGTGCGGGATTTTTGCGATAGCGATTGTGAGCTTTTAGATAAATCAGTTTACCGGTGGATGGTCCACAGTCTACTGATTTCATCGAGCATTTCTGGAGCTGATTCTAGGCCACTTCCGGAATTGCCACTTTCGAACCACAATCAGCTAAGTGTTCTTTTTCTTTACATTCTCGCACAACCTGAGGACATGTTGTGATTTAAGTGTGGGGGAGGGATCGGTTTATGTGTATCTACCATTTGCTTAAATTATTTTGATTCTATGCTAAATGGGCTAAATTTTCAAATTTTTGTTTATTCCCGAGTAAACAATGCATATCTTTGTTCGGTTTTTATAGTCATTAATGCTATATTCCGTATGTTCGATAAGTTAGTTGTTTCACCCAATATATTTTTCACGAGCCATAGTGAATGATGAGCTAAATTATAAAGCTATATCCCTTTTTGATTAGTGATTTTTGATTATCTTATAAAGTCATGTGCTTAGTGCTAACGTACGCGTATCGTGAGAATTATGATAGTTTGTGTTTATAGCCAGAGTATGATATATTGTGAATATCCGAACGCTTGAATGTGATAAGTGAAACATAACTAATGTTCTTGCACAATAATTAACAAATAAATCATTGCTTGAGGTGTTATGCTCGGTGAGGTTTGAATTGCTTTTAGCATGTTAACCACCGCCCGCCGTAAATCTCGAAAAAAGTAATCAATTGTGTGTGTCGTAAAGTGGTCGATGATTTGAGTGCGGTAGAGGCATTATCTCGAAATGTCCTATACCACTATGATGACCAAAGCTCACGACGCAATGTAAAAGTCGCTTTATGATTTGAGTAGATAGGGATTATCTCGAAATGTCCTATTCTAGTATGACGGGCAAAAGCTCATTCGATGTGTGTTGAAAAAAAAAGAAAAAAAGTGTGAAAAAAAGAAAAAAATCGAAAAAATTTATTATTATGAATAAGTTAAGGACTTAGTTATCGTGATACCTTATCCCAAAGATAATGTGACAGATATGTTGTAGGATTATCCTCTCGAGTATATCGAAAGGCTCTAGATATATTCTATCATTCTTTTCAGGATATGTCACGCTTTGTGTGGGGTACACTTATAAGTATCATTTGTTACTAATTTGAAGGGGTATTTGCTAGTTGCTTGAAATTTTCGAGTTTGGACTTAGTGGAAGTTTTCTATGGCTATGCACACACACACCAGGGTGAACCTCTGATTTATTGAATATATGTTGTATTTGCTGAGGTGTCTATCTTTTCCGAGCCTTGATTCTTGTTTTGTTTTGCTCGGGACGAGCAAAAGCTAAGTGTGGGGGAGTTGTTTAGGGTGATTTTACATGATTTATAACGTTATATTTTATAACGATTTCCTCCATATTCGTATAATTTGCATAGAAATTAAGGGTTTAATCGAATTATTGAGCAAATGAGTTTTAAAAGTGTTTAAGTGCAAATTTGTGTTGTTTATGTGGTTTCATTGATAAAAATCTTTGAATATGAGATGTTACATTTTGCACGATGTTATCATGAATGTAGGTACGCTTGCATGTTAAATGAGGAGCTTAAACGAAGATCAGATGAAGATTAAGAAGAAAGCTCGATTCGAATAAAGAAAGCTCGATTCGATTCGGCCCAAACTTGGTGATCAAGTATTTCAAAATATGCCACGTAAAATTATATTTTGAGGCCTAAAAGATGGATTTTGAGGAAAAGAAGAAGATGCCACGAGTTTACGAGATCAACGGATCAATATTTTCCAACGTACTTCTACCGTAACCTGTTTTTCGATGGAAATTTTACCCGACTTAGAGGCATTTTCAGGGGAAGAGTTCTTGACGAAAGTTGTAGATACTAAAATGAGCTTTCCAACGCATTTTGAATCACGTCAATCGGAGGTCTACAACATAAGTTATGATTTTTTTACCGAACTGCTGGAATTACGGACGAACCGGAGATATTTTGGCCAAGTTTGATGCATGTTACTCCATGTGCTCCTTAATGATGATGATGATGAGTCATAACAAACTCCACATGCTATTTTAGTGACTCCTCACCTTCACATGCAAAGTCATTATCACCTCCCACATGCTTATAACAAACTTGAGAATATTCCTTAGCATATTCTCCCAAAAATATCTCCCTCAACTACAACCTCTCCCTTATACACCTCCCCTCAACTCTCCCTATAAGAACTCCTCATTTCCATCCATAAAGCGCCCTCCTTGGTCACTTTTGGCCAAGCTTTTACTTTTCCCGTCTTTTATGTAAATACTCTCTGAGGCGTTATGCGAGAATAAATTAGAATAGTAATCTTGTTGTAATGCTTTGAGCTACGCCCACGATTCTCAAATCATAATCGAGGATGATTGGCTAAGGTCTCTAAGCTAGAACCACCTTTGTGAAGCCACCATCACGGAATAAACAAGGATTTCGTTTTCATTTGTTCTAGTGAGTTTCTTGTTCTTCCTTCATGTTTGAATTGTTTATGTGCAATTTGTATGATCTATATTTACGTTGCATGCTAATCAATTTAGATACGATAGTTGATAAATTCGTAGATTACCGTGAAGGAGAATGATAATATTCTTCCAACATACGTAAGTTGAGGGTGAATGTTGTCGATTAGGATTTATATCCATATCTTTGATCCGTAAATGCTTTAGTTGTACCGAGAGTGGTGAACTAATTAAAAGGCGATGAACCGAAAGGAAAATGCCTCTTTAGCGAATAATAATCCAAGAACTTACGAATGAATATGTGTCTTTCTTGTTATTTTCGGTGGGGTGGTGGATCATCGGTGCGTTCTAGTTGTTTTAAATTATAAATTTTTATTATCGTAGTTTTATTTATTTTCACGTTTGCTACCTTAGTTTGTTAATTGAAAATCCGAGATCATAATCATCAACTTTATAAAAGAAATCGAAGGCAAAAAACTCTTTTTCGTACAAGTCCCTGCGGATACGATCCGGTTTCACCACTATAGCTGCGAGCCTTCGCACTTGGGGCTGACATCGGTTTTATTTTATTACTTGTTATCTTTTGCTTTGCATAAAACCGCGAACAGATAGCATGATGGAAGCAGCAGAAGTAGCCATAGTGGCTGTTTGGTGGCCGGCGGTGGTAAAGCCCTAGCGGCGGCTAGAAGAGGACGAGCAGAAAGAAATTTTTAGGGATCATAGACTCTGATACCATGATGGATTTAGGTGAATAACAAAGCAATTGTCATTAAGGAAATAATGAGTGTACAATAGGTTTATATAGGGAACCACGAAGGCTATAAACGGAAAATACAAATAATATAAAACTATCGTCTAATAGTAACAGTACAAATAACTTTTTGGAATATGACTATTTCGTTTATATAAAAGATATGTAAAATTATCTAGATCATATATTTTAGATGTAAAAAAAAAAATCTAAAAAATGTGTAAAAAACTAACACTCAACAAAATTGAAAAACCATGCATGTGTTATTCGTTCATTCCGTACCTTTTACGTACACCAAATAGCGTAGATCGATCATTTTTATTAATTTTAAAAAACAGTCCTCCACTAGTTATGACTTGGTGTTTTATGACCGATTAAAACTATGACAAAATTTTGGACCCAACATATGCCTTTTTACAACATAATGCAAAAGGTTTATAGAAAAAAGAAAATTATAAATACAATAAATACGGTTTATGATTATAGTCATTGTATTGCTACAACAATGTCACAACAAGTGTTACTACAAGCATATTGTTATAGAAGATGACAAGAAAAAACAAAAACAGATGCAATCTAACAAGAAACAATCAACTAGGTAAACGAATCAAAAAGAGCACAGTGATTTAACGTGGTTTTCGGCGTTTTGCCGACTACTCTACGGACAAAAAAAAAAAAAAGAAGTTTTATTATGCACAGAAATATATGAAGATTCACACACTACATTGACTACTTGATTGGGTATTTATAGCCTGAAATGCTAAACCCTCACCGCTATAACGACATTTTCGAATTCCCATAAAAGTCACCATTTCAAGAACCAACATCATTTAGAGTGCAATAGCTCAAAGATTATTCAATGCTCAAAGAGACTACTCTGGCGATAGAAGGACCCTCAGATGCACTTCAACTCAGCTGACTTCCACAGACTTTAACACTTTAGTCAGCAACCATCACTCAGCTGACTACCAGATAGCTTTGCTAGATTCCAAACGTAGAGATCAAGTCACACTTGACAACAAATCTCCACATTGACTTGAACTCTCATTCACTTAACAATACGATTGCGATATTCAGATGTACTTATCCAGAAACATTCGTCAATGCCATTTGTATTGTACTAGACTTCTCAACAGATTCCACGTATTCAACTGAGCTTCCCTCAGCTGTGTATCCGGATTGGTCAACTTCAAATGTTCAGCAAGTCCAGACACTTACTCTGTTGCACAGACTTAGTAAGAATATCAATATGATTATCATGCGTGCTGATCTTGCTTGCTTGGGTTCACTTCTCATTCCTTAGAAATTGATACATCATATCTATATGCTTAGTTCTCTAATGATTAACCTGATATGTACTATATTCTTTCATTTTTTTACCACATGGTAGGAGTGCTGTATGTGAAAAATAAAATTATAAAGATGTGACGCATGTCAAAAATGGTCATTGTTTGGTGTTCTCACTACAATGAAATTGGAGTAACGATGAAAATTCTCTTCATTAAATGTCCATTTCTCGCTAACATTTAACAACTATTTTATTATTGACAGTCAAAGGGAATTGTAGACATTTATCTTTACATCTTTTTTGCGAATATCTTTACAATTTATCACAATCAATCACTTTATTAAATTGTGTGAAAGTTTGTAAGAGTTTATTGTTAAAAAGGATAATTTGAAAGTAGAAATATGCAAACAGGATAGTGAAATTTTTTATTGGGTAAAAACAACAAGTGTTTATTCCACTATAATTTAAATTCTTTCCTATTTAATTAAAAAAAAATGAATATACCTTTTCATCTGAACGTCAAAAGATCGTAATTCTTTCACCATATTTTTCTTTTTTTTATTCTCTTTATTTAGACATCCAATTTGATGTTTTTCCGATATCATTTCGAGGCCATTTTTGTAAAAGACAACCAAATAGTGGAATAGTGGATTTGAAGTCAATTCCATTGTACTGAACAATGGACTTGGAGTAACTAATAGTGGAATTGTCCTTATTACCCAATTTATATTTCTACTGTCCTAATTCCTATTTTTCCCCTCTTATTTGTCCTTTTAAACCACTACCCCAATTTGTAAATAGTGTTATATTTTTGGACAGAGGGAATACAAAACATTTCAGAAATTGAAATTAGTTGTAGAGATAAGAGGGAAATTAAGAATAAAGAAAAATAGTTTAGGGCCATTAATAATGATTCAATTTTATGCACACCCGTAATGTTTTGCAGATAATTAATAAGTATGATGTCGGGTCGAGGCTTCGTTGGACGGACTGTAATAGAAGAACTACCTTAACGATAGAAAAATCAAAATAGCACCACGGAAAAAAACTCTACATCAAGTTGTTTTAAATAATGAAGAAAATGCTTAGAGCACTTGCATCAGTGTCTCTTAACATATTCTTGATTTTACAGACTCAAACACCACTTTTACCTATATTACAGAATCTCTATATATGCTCAACTGCATCAGCATCTTTAGTTACAGATTCTATATCCAGGACAACTACATCAGAATCTCTATTTACAGATTCTCTATTTATTTTTTCAACTATTATCATTAAATTGGTGGAATATTTATACCAATCATTTATAATATTGTGATTGAGTAAAACTTTTTCTTGAGAGCTAATTTTATGTCGGCATCTAATTTATGGCTCTTTCTACCTTTTTTTAATTATTATTATCATATTGTTGTTAATTAATTTATTCATTTACAAGACGTAGTTGTTATGCTCCTAATTTTATACTGTCATAAAGAATATCAAAATATTGGCATCATGAGAAATAATGATCAAAATGTTTGTATCATAAGAAGTAATGACATGTTTTTAGCAATTTTCCTGAATCATGCAGAAATCTATCACTTTATATTCGGTCGTCAAACATTGAAAGTTGAAACCATATTAGATACCATAATCACATAATAAAACAACTAAGGTTTTAACACCTAGATGACATTCATTTTCTCTACCAAAAAAGTTCCCCGCACCATGGTTTTACCACCGACATGAAACATTTATCCGCCTCGCACACAAAAAAGAAGTTGCGACATCAAACTTTAATAAGGCTTCACAATATCAAACTTGATTTCTACTCTTTCCATAATGTTAGCTCAGTAGAATCATGATGTATTCTTTTCTGGACATCATCTAAATTGTTCAAGTCCATTGTCATGATTCTTAGCTCTTCATCCCTCTTTGCCATTGCCATCTTCTCTTGTTCTATTTTCATTTTATCATCATGCATCTTTTGCTTTTGCACCTTCCAGTCAGAGATTATACTACCAATAGGGTTGTCATCTTCATGTTTTTGCTTTTTTGGCTTTTGTGGCTTTTCATTTGCTATAGCCACCTTCGTCCCAGGCGGCCTTTCAAGATCAATGAAGTTGCCTTCTTTGTCTAAGTCAACCGGCGAAGGCGTTTTTGGAGAATCCTTACTTCCGATTACCCTCCCGGTTTGCTTCTTTCTTCCGGCTACCCCCTCAGTTTCCTTCCATTTTGGTTGGTTCCTCAATATATTCCAACAATGCTCAAACCTAAATGAACACTTGTGCAAATCTAGGTACATAGACTTTGCCTTCTGAATCTGTATCAACAAATCATAACATCACCTTCATGAATGCATAAAATCAACATTATATTTCAATAAACATTATAGAATAATATATGACATTGTTGCAACCACTAATTCTCTATGTATGTATAAATGATCACATGATTAATGTTGAAGGCACGATTTGGATGGTTAGAAGATGCAAATCCAAATTCAATAATAAAGTGCATAATGATTGAAAGTATTACTGGAGAAGAAAAAATACAAAAGTGAAACCATAGAAGCTAGTTCTAAAAAAACCATTGAACTCAATAACGGTCGAGCAATCCAACTAATTTAAAAGACATATCAACAACTAATCGAAAACTTATTCACCATCTTGAAATTGTTGATATACATCCTAAGAATAAAAAAATAAAAGCTCAAGTATTTTCCAGCTCTACAATACTTGGCTCAAACTTAACTGCCCACTTGCTTTAACTCCATTGAGGTTCAACATTTTATACTTGTATCATAGAAAGAAAAATATGTCAATATGCACGTACCTTATCTAGTTCATTGTATCCTGAACAATTTGCAGAATTCTCAAGTTGAGTAACAACCCCAATGAATTTATTCACAGCCTTCTGAATATCTGTAATCCGACAATTCAGTGAGCGACTCGATCGCTCAATCTTGGTAATGTCCCAAAATTTCTTAGTAATCTCAGCCCAAAATGAACTTTCTTTTTGGTTTGTCCCTTTTTTTGGATTCATACTTGTGTTGAGCCAAGATGAAATCAAAGCTATATCTTCATCGACAGTGAAGTTGCCTAGTTTTTTCCCTTTCTCTTGGGTTTGTTGTGTTTCTGTTATGCCCTGTGATAATTCATCATCATAAACCGTATGTGGGGTATTGGGCAAGCTTGGTGAAGATTGATCCATGTGCCCGGAATATTGAGTCATATTAGTCCCTAATAATTCAGTAAATGTCCAATCACCAGCATTTTCCATTGCAATCTTTTACGTACTGTGTGAGCAACACAACAATAATGACATAAACATAAATGACAAGTTTATGACATAAACATAAACAAAAAAATATGAATGAGTGAAAAACATAAGCGTGTAAAAAGAAATCAAAACACACAAGGTTACTCAGGTTGGGATCCTCTGTCCACGTAGAGTGTCTAATTTCTCTGTCAAAATTCATACGAGACCGTTTCCATTAAAATATCTCATGACTTGTTAAAATAGTTAAAGACCAATTCTTTTTTGCTTTGACTATTCTCCCTATTTTCTTCACATGACAGAACCTACTCTTTCTTTTCATTTTCCTGATTTTAACCACAGTTGTCTCCTCTACCACACCCCTATGATTCCTCCCCATCCCCACCATTGCCCCTGGCGAACAAGATTAATAAGAAAGTAAAACTTGCATATCAACCTATCAACTTGGCTACTAATTAACTTGAACCAAAATGTTCAAAAGAGACTAAGTTCTTCTTCAAAGGCACTCTAATGGAAAACAATTTTTTTTTTTGAAGATGACAGAAAAATTAGTATGCATTTTGCCTCAATAGATTTTTTACAAGACTACATTTTTCATTCACTAAAAATCAATTTTGTCATGGTAGTAATCAGAAGATTAGACATGAATGTAAAATAATCAAAATTAAAAACAAACCAACAATGGCAGCAGCTCCCTCATCAAAAAAAAAAAAAAAAAAAAAAAAAAAAAAAAAAAAACACAATGGCAGCTGCTTTCCGGTGCAATTTTTGAAGAGATAATACAGGGTGATGAATGTAAAGGTCAGCAAATCCTTATTATTGATAGCAGGAGATGAAACGACAACTCAAGAAAAAAAAACAAGTATCAAATTCCAAAAACAAAACATAACAATTCAAGATAAACTCATAATTTATTAGAAATACCTGTGAAACTAATCCACCAATTAAAATTAAAATAGGGACAAGAGATTAGATTCTTCAAGCAAAGGTTTTTTTTTCCCAGAATAAATCTATAGAGGGAGAGGAAGACAATCGGATGAAGACGGAGAGGGGGTAGAGGAGGGGAGGTGAGAGAAATATCACGAGAAAAGAGGGGGAGAGAGGGTATGATGGATCTGGAGACTTTTTTCTTTTATGGAGATGTACCGAAATGTTTTAAGAATCTGTGGTTTACTGATCTTTCCAACAGATGCTACTGCATTTGTAATTTTAATAGATCTGAACTCTTTTTATCCTTAAAATACAGATTTAACATCATTTACAGATTCTACTACGAGTGCTCTTACAATGCTTTCTTTACATATAAGAGAAGTCAGAGTTAAATACATTTCAAACTAAAGAAAAGAAATAATAAATTATTTTTGTTCTGGAAATAGTAAATTATTATATGATACTAACTTAAATTCTAAACAAATAACCAATCCATTATACAAACTAAAATACTATCATTAAAAAATTTGTCTAACATTTCGACATGGGACTATCTTTTCACACAAATGTTGTTTTACACTTACCAAGAGCCGAGAGTGGGCTTCGTTTGGATATTCCACACGCCTGCCATTCTGACCGTAAATGAGTCCGGAAAATATATACTATTCTGGTCAATTTATGGTCAATTCACACAGCAACCATTCTGACCCAATTTGAGTCAGAATACGATCATTATACTGATTTTATTCTAGTCAGAATTTTGAATATTTTTCATACTCAATACCGGTCAGAAAGACATTCTGACTAAAATTGAGTACAAAAAACTTTTAATATTATGTCTGAAATTCAGTCAGAATCAATAGTGGTGCTCTTATATTGTTGTTGTTATCCTGACCCAATTCTAGTCTGAATGTGTAGAGTATTCCGGACTCAATATTGGTCAGAATGATGCTCTGACTATGTATGAGTTTGGAAAACTTCAAACATTGTACCTAAAATATGGTTAGAATCAACCAGTGTGGACTCTCAACACGTATATTCTGTCCATATTTCAGTATGGATAATGTGTCATATTCTGACCAAACTTTGGTTAGAATGAACGCGCGTAAAATAAAAAAATAAAGGCGAAATTGGAAAAAAATTCAGTGTGGTAAGATAAAAATTTGTGTGAAAAGATATTCCCTTCGACATTAATCCACATCAGTAGATAATAAAGATCAATTGAGAATTATTGTTTTTAATTACGTTCGCTAATATATATTCTCATACTAGCATGTGTTTTGGTCACTGATAGCTGGACCAACAAGAAAATCATCGATCATTTTACTGATTTCTTCTGTGTTATCTGTCTCTGAATTGCCAAAGAAGGCTGAATTTCGATACTCTGCTCTTTACGTAACATAAATCTCTTGAAAGCTTCACGTAAGAATTTTTCAACAAATTCTTTTTGTAATGGTTCTATAGTATTATATGTTTTAGTGGTTCCGGTGATATTGGTCCCTACCTCGCTGAAATTCGAAGATTCCAGAGAAGATGTATGATGTATCGGATACCCATTCCATAGAGGTCGAACTTGAAGCATGCTGACAGGCTTTTTTTTCCCTCTTCCCTGACACGTTTTTTTTTTCTTTCTTTCTATGAACTGATGGAGGAGCATGCTGCGTGACTGATGCGATACGATCCCAGGAGATCGACGAAAGGATCAATACGAGCCGAAAAACCCTAACCTAACTGGGCAGCAGTCTAGAAGAGGGCCAAGAACAACTCAACGTTTTGCTCAAGAACGCTGATAAGCTCTCGAAAGGGGTGCAATCTCTAAGACAAAGATATCACTCGCTCGCAAGCGATGTTCTTGATCAATCACAGACCAAGGAGGAAGAGAAAACTCTCAATTTCATTATAAAGATTTCATCATTGATTATTCATATAAAATTACAAGGAATGCCTTTATATAGGCTACAAAATAAATGACTAACCAACTCCTAAGCAATGTGGGATAAATTACATAGTAATTTTCGCCACTTTATTTTGTAACATTCTCAACTCAACCCTAATAAGCCCAAACGGCTATTATTTGCTAAAAATAAACACCTGGCCCAATATACTAACATATGTGCAACTTTTGACACGGGCCTAAGGCCGTTTTATTCATTAAAATACTGAAAACTAAAATAAACAAAACAAATAAAATGTCTCAGGACGGATCACATCATTCCCTCCTGGTTGGAAAGGATTCGTCCTCGAATCAATAGGACGTCATAGAAGTCAGCATCAGAAACCAATCCTGAACAACCCACAAAAAACATCAATGTTATGCCGGGATCAAATATTCGACGAAGTGAAAACCTCAAATCAACCTGATGCGAAAAGGATGACGTGTGCTGCAACAATGAGACAAAAGAACAGAATTGTGGCCTGACCAAACTGTGGATGAAACATGGTGTGGCAGCAATATAACTAGAGCAATGCAATATCGGAGCCGCATCAACAATGCAGCAAAAGGATCAACAAAATGATGTGCCGGATTCCCACCAAGAACCACCTGGGAAAGATCAACTAAAGGAACAACAAGGGCTGCCTTGGACGTATCCAAGTGGCTAGTCTCCACCTCATATGAAAGATCATCTTGGACCTGCAAAGGTAAGTCAAAAACCTCGGCTGGTGTACCAAGAACTTCCTCATGCTCAACAACACTCTCAACATGACCATCAACAAAGGCCTCATCAACGTGAACTATCTCATCCACAACTAATTCCTCATCACTCTCCACTACTTCTTCCACAATCTCATTCTCCTCGGTGATTGCATCTGCCACCATAGACTCTTGGATTACCTTCTCTTGAATGCTAACACTCTCTTCGTTGTTTGCTTCAACCAAGGCTTTTTCCCTTTCGGATTCACATTTCAAACAAGTTTCCCACGCATGTGCCTCGCCATTTGAGTTGATCTTTGTGGGCATCTTCTGGGGATAAGGAACGGAGTGTAAGTCTCATCCTCTTATGGCGCAAGGTGTAGCTATTCAAATACCCATCATACGTAACCCTCCTATCATATTGCCACGGTCTCCCAAGTATGATATGACAAGCATGCATAGGGACTACATCACATAAAACATCATAATCGAGCCTACCAAGATTAAAAGATATTAAGTCTTGTTTGGTAACTCGCACTTGACCAACATCACTGAGTCCTTGCAACATATATGGTTGAGGATGAGGTGTCGTAGGAATAGCTAAATCGGAGACAAAACGAGCACTTATGACATTGGCACAGCTTCTCGCATCAATTTTCATTAAGCAAACCTTCCCACTAACCCAAACCCTCGTATGAAAACTATTTTCTCGGTGCAAATCATTCTCCACGTTCACCACACTACTCAAGGCTTTCTTTACCACAAACATCTCTCCTTTCAATGATTCATACCCTCCAGATGCCTTAGTTTCACAATTGTTTTGACAACAGAATTTCACAGGTGTGACAATGTTTACACCCTGGGTGTGAAACCCACGTATTTAAGCACCAAAATACTATGAATATGGAAAAACTCAAAAGACAAAAGTTGTAGAACATAAAGTTTTCTAAAGGATTTCAAAATTTCAGATTTTTTGGAGTTATAGAAGTTGATCAACCAATCGTTTTTCAGAAACTGATGCAATCTGTCAAAAAATTTCAGATTGATAGCCGTGACTTAAGGTGCCGATTCCGTTAAAACTTCAGCGAATTTGGAAAATATCAAAAGACCAAAGTTGTAGATCTGCAAATTTCCTATAAGTTCACCAATTTTCAGGTAATTGTAATTCGAGTAACCCACTGAAAACGAATTCAAACAATGATTTACTGCTGCAGTTTTTCTGGACAGATTGTTCGGAGTAATCGGCGGTTTTAGGCAAGATTTATGTTGAATCTGGATTGGGTGTAAAGAGAGAAATTGTAGCACGAGATGTGTTGTATATGTGGTAAATAGTGCAGATTTTTTCGAGTTGTTTTGGTTTGGGAACGAACTGATACAATACAACGGGATCTGTAAAATAATTAGGGTTCTTGGGATGAAGGTTTGAAGAATATTCAAGTTTTCCGGGTAGGATGGATGAAGATTTGAAGATTTTGGATGTTCTTGGGAGAGGGTGGACGAAATTAATGAACAAAAAACAAGGAACTATTTTTTTTTTTTTTGAATAAGAAAATTAAAGAAGGAAAATAAACAGGATATTTGATACCTTCGTGGTGAGCTCTGCTACCTAATCGATGCGATACGATCCTGGAGATCGATTTAAAGGATCAATACGAGCGAAAAACTCTAACCTAACTGGGCAGCAGTCTAGGAAGAGGGCCAAGAACAACTCAACGTTTTGCTCACCTAACTGGGCAGCAGTCTAGGAAGAGGGCCAAGAACAACTCAACGTTTTGCTCAAGAAAGCTGATAAGCTCTCGAAAGGGGTGCAATCTCTACGACAAAGAGATCACTCGCTCGCAAGCGATGTTTTTGATCAATCACAGACCAAGGAAGAAGAGAAAACTCTCAATTTCATTATAAAAATTTCATCATTGATTATTCATATAAAATTACAAGGAATGCCTTTATATAGGCTACAAAATAAATGACTAACCAACTCCTAAGCAATGTGGGATAAATTATATAGTAATTTTCGCCACTTTATTTTGTAACAATCCTAACTCAACCCTAATAAGCCCAAACGGCTATTATTTGCTAAAAATAAACACCTGGCCCAATATACTAACATATGGGCAACTTTTGACACGGGCCTAAGACCGTTTTATTCATTAAAACACTAATAACTAAAATAAACAAAACAAATAAAATGTCTCGGGACGGATCACATCAGTGACTCTTCTGTGATAATAAGAACTTGACTTACTTGAGATGTTCCTTCGGGCCGTAGGGCAGTATCAAGTGGAGGACTGTGCACCGGTGATATAATCATATAGACTGAATAAATACATTCATTTTCCTTATTTGATTGATCATCTAATTAGAGCCTGGTCAACAAAATATGTTCAAATTAAGCGCTTACCGTTGTACTAAAATCAATTGGTGTTAATAAATGTGTTACTATGTGTTACTTTATTTCCTTATCATTTAAGAGTGTAAGCAATCTGTCCCAACTCCTCCCCCCCCCCCCCTCTCAAGTATTGGCAATATATGCCAACACACCCCTCAAATGTGAGCTATCTGTCCCAACACTTGCATAATTTTTTTAAATAATGTTCCAACCAGGATTCGATCTCGTGACCTCTGGCTCCAATATCATGTTAAGATCAATCGCTTACCGTTGAACTAAAATCAATTGATGTTAATAAATGTGCTACTTTATTTCCTTATCATCTTATCATTTAAGAGTGAGGGCAATTTGTCCCAACAAAATATAATTGACAAAATATTGATTCACGACAAAAGATTTAACTCTTAAATATACCAAGTCATAATATTAATAAAGGGGGCATTCTGCTTATCAAAGTGAGATGCTTGGACGGTACTGCTTGGATATAATAATGTAGAATGCATAGATTTATGAGTCGGTCGATAAGATTCACTATTCGAATGGTAGGAATGAAATTCTGGAAATAGCCATGTTATATACTACTCCTGGCCTAAAATTATGCTCATCTTAGAATTTTCACATTGATTAAGAAAGTAGTTAAATGTAATTAATGTAGGATAAAATGTCTAATACACCCTCGACTATCATAAATACAACAATTAAATGAGTAAATAAAAGTGGTTGGATTGATATAAATTAGAGGTAAGATAAGGAAAATGTTCATTAACGCTCTCTCGATATATTGTGAATGAATTTATATTATGGGAACAAAGGAAAAAAATTATGATGAACTTATATTTTTGACCAGGAGGTAGTAGTTGTTTTCGATAGAATATTATATTTTGAATATAATGACTTAATTTTGGCACGCAATTTATGGCTAACTGGATATTGATATGGTGAAATGTTGTATTTCCTTGGTATTCGTTCTTGGAAAGGTTAGAACTCAAATCCTTGACTTTTTCCGAATAATTAGGGATCATAACACATTGTTAAGTTTCTATCACAAGCGTTATATATGAATTTATTATTAATGGTAAATTAAATTGTTCAATTAATCTAATCCTAGTTGTTAGAATTATAATTTATTTTTCGTCAACATGTTTGGGAACATAATAAATCACACACAAATAATTTTTTTATCATAGTTACAATCTGGGCCCAAACTCATATAAGAGAATGAGGCATCATCCCAAAAACCTAGGTTTTGGGGATGAGACTTCTTCTCTTGTATGAGTTTGGACCTAGATTTTTCACATGCTATCAGAGTCACCCCTATATTGTACAAGTGTTGGACTTTTTTGTTGGCCTTAAGAGTGCCCCTTACATGCCTTTTGTGTCATGTGACCAGGCTCTTTATAGGCCCACACATGACGGGGCGTGTTAAAGTATCCAACATTGGGAACTTGTGGTCGTATCACCCACTATATTAAGAGATGAGCTTCACTCACCTCACAACCTAGGATTTGGGGATAAGACTCCTTCTCTTATATGGGATATCAAGGTTTGTTTTAAAGATACTCCCTCCATCCCAAAATATAAGTCACTCTATATTTTTTATCTACGAATATAAGTAATTCTAAATTATTAATGAAACATTTATTTCTATTTTCTCTATCCTACCCTTTATTAACAATCCGACTATTTTTAAATACTACATCCGTCCTAAAATATAAGTTTGTTAAGCCTTTTGAATTTGTCTCATAAATAAGTCCATTTTGAATACCAATGGAGCAATTACTACATTTTTCTTCCTTTTACCCCTAATTTGTTATACATTCACCTACTTTACAACTACTACCTCCGTCCAAAATTGTAAGTTTGTTAAGCTTTTAAATTTGTCCCATAATATAAGTCGATTCTAGAATACCATTGTAGTATTTATTACAATTTTCTTCTTTTACCCCTCATTTATTATAAACTCACACACTTGTCACTATTTTGCATTAATAATAATCAAAGGTCATTTTAGATTTTTCCCATCAAAATTAACGACACATGAGTCATTTAACCAACTTTATTAATCTGTGTGAAAAAATCCAAATGGACTTACATTTTAGGACGGAGGTAGTATTATATTAATAAGAGTCAATGTGTATTCCAGATTTTAACAATTAAAGTTAATTACACTTAACCACTTTCTTAATTCGTGTGAAAAAAATCTAAATAGACTTATATTTTGGGACGGATGTAGTATTTCATAATCATTTTATTAATGATAGTCAAATGATATTATAGTCATTTTTCTTTCAAATTTATGTCAATCAACCACATTTTTATTTTGGGTGAAAATATCCAACATGACTTATAGTACTACCTCCGGTCTAAAATATAAGTCATCCTAGGAGTTTTCACACAGATTAAGAAATTGGTTGAATGTCATTAATTTGAAGGTTAATGTCTAAAATACCCTTTGACTATCATTAATGCAATAGTTGTTAAGTAATGAAAAGTTGTTGAATTCATAATAAATTAAGGTTAAGATAGAGAAAGAGCAATAAATGTTGCATTGGTAATATAGAATGACTTATATTATGGGACAAGTAGAAAAGTATAGGATGACTTATATTTTGGACCGGAGGTAGTATTTTGGAACGGATGAAATATTTTGCTACAGAGTCTAACACTTAATATTGCCCAAACACAAAGGTTGAATTTGCATATAACATAAACATTAAACATAGCTAAAATATTAATTGAGTCATTAATTTCATCCAAGTCATTAATTATGTCTCAGTCATTAATGTAATCTTGAAATTAAGAACTCTAAACATTCTCCTTTAAAAGGCTAAGTCGGGCATCTGAATTAATGTGTGGGGAAAATTTGATTAAACAAATGAAAGACATACTCCATCTGTTTAAAAATACAAGTCACTCTAAATCTTTTGTTTGTTCTTAAATATATAAGACATTCTATATTATCATAAAATATTTATTATTGTTTTCTTTATCTTAGCTCTAATTTATTAACAATCCAACTGCTTTTTAATACTATATAACCATTTAATTAATGGTCGTCAAGAGATATTTAGACATTTCTCTTTAAATAAAATGGCATTAAAATAATTTCTTAATCTTTGAAAAAAAAACTCACAATGACTTATATTTTGAAACGGGGGAAGTCCTAAAAGAAAGAAAGAAAAGACATTTGAACTCTAAACATTTGTTCTGCGCAGGTTTTGACAAATATTTTGAAATTTTCATAGTGTTGAATTTCACAAGTATAAATTTGATTGTTATATTCATTATTTCGATACAACAATACAAGAGTTGTTCCATTATAAGAAATACAATTTTAAATTTTCGCTGCAATATCGCTTTTTTTAGTGGTATTACATTCTGGTTTGATTATCGAAAATGTTTCATTTGCGCCTAAATTTTCTTTTGGTGTGGAATTGGATTTTTTTATTTACTTGTAAAACAATATGTTGTACTGTAATACTTATGAAATTATAAGAGGGATTGCTGGTCTGGACTTGTGATTTTATGAAAAAATCAGCTAAGTCCTTCTTTTCATATTTGGCATGAAATTCACAACGTTGCAATTCTACGCTAGAAAAATAGTCACTGTGCTCCAAAATAATTAACGTAGTTTCCCAAAAAATTGATCTTTTTTTATCTGATTTAGTATCAAATTTTTTTTATTACAATCGAAAGGAATAAACTAGAACTATTTACAACCACAATTGTGGACTAACACCCACATATTGTGGGAATAACGTTCCTAAAGAGGAAAACTACGTTGGAAGACAATCTTCGCCTCCAGAGGGATTCGAACTTGAGACCTGAGGGTCTCAGTGCCTCAGCTCTAGCCAGTTGAGCTAGACCTCATTGGTCTGATTTAGTATCATTTGCAATGCAACATTTAATGTCTTTTCATTATTTTACCTTATTTATTAGAACATGAGAATAAAAAAAATTATGTTATATTAATATCTAAAGGCCTTTTTAGTCATTTTATTGTTAAATTCAACGTCTTAACTCATTTTTCTTCCTCAAAAAAATTCCTCACTTTCTCAATATGTGTATTTTGACAACTATATCAGATAAATTGTAACGGAGAAAGTACTATAAGTAAATGTTACCTTTAATTTAATTAATGTCGTACAAATGAATTACATGTACATCTTAAACAACAACCACACACACCAAAAAAAAAAAAGAACAAACAAAACAAAAATTATATGTGTTTGCTTCAATTTCATCATTATTGGTGTGTATAGTGTATTGTGTATTTGATAATGAATGAAATGATGACAAAACATGATAAAATTCTTTGTAAGAATTTCTATTCACATCAGTTGAATTTTGTCCATGTTTGCACAACATGATTTTCTGACAACTATTCAGGAACACAAAGAACGTACTTTAAAACCATCGATTCTTATTTATGCAGTGAGCTCTTTTTCTAGCTGTCTTGGATTTTGAAACCCTTTAATTATAAGGTTTTTTTGTTGAATACATTTGATTTCTATCCATGTTTGCACAACATGCCGGCTTCTTAGATAAATGTTATGGAAGGTTTAAAAGGTATTTTGGATTAACTTGTCCTAAGCCTTGTTCCTGTTTCTATTGTACCACAAGGAGTTGTTAAAAATGTACATGCTTTCGGTACCTCTTATCAGTCTTTTTCTCTTTTTATTCCCCCAGTTTTATATGCTTTACTACATGATGGCTTTGTTTACTGTGTACAACAACCACAAAATACTCACAAACGGAAAAGCATAGAAACATGTTGGTTTCCACCGTTGAAATCACATTTGAACGCATCAAAATCAGTGGGGATCTTGTCAAGTAGAAACTAAAGTCCCGTGAGGTAAATATGATCGGTTTTACCTAAAAAGGTGGAAATGGTCGATTTTACCTCACGGGACTTTACTTTGTATTTGACAGGATCCACACTAATTCTTATGCGTTGAAACATGATTTCAACGGTGTAAACCAACGTGCTTCTATGCTTTTCCCTTTGTTGAGTATTTTGTGGTTGTTGTAACTAGTATACAAAAGACATTAGGTTTAAAGATATAAAACGAGGGGGAAAAGGAGAAGAAGACTCATAGGAGATGTCTAAAACACGTACATTTTAAATAACTCCTTGTGGTAGAGCAAAAATAGGAACGTGTTTTGGACAAGTCCTTCTGAAGCACCTTTTACACCTTTCATGACGGTTGTCTGAGAAGCATGTTGTGCAAGCATGGATATAAAATCAAATGTAATAAACAAATTACTTATAATTGAAAAGTTTTATCATGATTTATTATTATTATTTCCAAATCCAAGACACCTAGAAAAAAAAAAACTCACCGCATACCCAAGAATAAGTGGTTTTGAAAATCCACTATGTTGTGCAGACATGGAATGTTGAAGCTAGCATTTCTACCGGGGAATAATCTAAGAATATTGTTGTATTAGGACAATAAATGTTGAGGTCAATGCAGTCCTTTTTCATTGTAATATTTACCTATAAATAACACATTGTATCACATGGTAAATCAATGGAATTTCATCGACTTTTTTTTTATCATCATTTCATAATCCAATTGACAATACATCCAAAGAAAAAAACAACATACCGCAGAAACCAGCATCAATGGTGCAAATAGTACAATGTATGTACATTCATGGTTTTTCAATCATGCCACGTAGTTGTTGTTCCCTAATTTTCGGAGAAATGGAAATAATAACTTGAATGAGTCAGTGTCACAAAGAAATGCAGTTCCAATTGAATGAAGGTACTTACCCGTTACTTTACGTATTCCTTCCCGAGAAGATTGGTAGGTTAACAATGATGCAGAAGTTTAATTTGATAATGACGATGATCGGTAATGCTTTTTTTTTTATTATGTTGAAACTTGAATTTTGTAATCCTACTTTGTTGTAATTACTATATGTTATGTTGGATGTTTGCCAGCCATGTGTTGGCTATTGGTTTCCCGATTGGTATTAGACTTTGGTCGTTGTGAGATTATCTTGGTTTTTTTTCTAGTTGTTAAGCCAATAAATAGGTTTCTAGTTGACCTAGACTTTACGATTTTGCAACATTTTCTCGCCAATAATACTTAGCTCTCAGCTTCTTCTTCTAGGGTTTCTCCGTCGGTGTCATCTTTTTGTCTAGACTAACTAGAATCACACAAAATAAGAGAAAATGTCTTATTTACCCGTGGAAAATGTCTGGTGGCCCCCAGAAGGAGCCACACACCGACTCAGCGGTGGACATGTCGCTCACACCCCGGTGGATTAAAAATCAAAAGTTGCAATTCTTCGGTTTTGGCAACCACCCAACAGTTCCAGGGGGTTGAGGATACAAACATTCGGGCAGGAAACCTTATATATTTATCATTACTTCACATTTATCATTTTCTCTCGTTTTGTGTGATTCTAGCTAGTCTAGACAAATAGATAGCCATCGGCGGAGAAATCCTATAAGATGAAGAAGCTGAGACCAAAGTATTATTGAGGAGGAAATGTTGTGAAATAGTAAAGTCTAGGTCAACTAGAAACCTATTTATAGGTTTAACAACTGGAAAAAACCAGGATAATCTCACATCGACCAAAGTCTAATCAACTACTCATATGGCATGGAAAATTAAAAGCAGTCTGCCTGTATATATATCGATAAGGATTCAAGGTCCGATCAAAAAATGTGAATCGGTTGCAAAATCTTGATAAGTAGAAATAGGCCAACTAATTCATATATTCAAGGCACTAACTCACACGTTTTCATCCATATTTATAGCAAAAAGCAGAAATAGGCCAACTAATTCATATATTAAAGGCACTAACTCACAATTCTTCATCCATTTTAATGGCAAAACAATTAAAACTTAGCATTTAAATAAATTAAAAAAACAAAACCTTTAAAACCAAAAGTAATATTGTAATATCACGATTTTTGAGAAAGGGCATTTGAGTCATTTAACGGAAATCGAATATTAGATTTATTTTAATTTTGGAAATAAAAGGATATTTAAGGAAATACTTCTAATAACCTAATCAGATTTTCGCTTTATGCTTAGCATCGTAGAGAGATTGGCAAGAGGCGCCACTTTCATCTCTTTGGAGAAAAAGGAGACTTTCGGTAATCGAAGGCTAACCATTGCTCGATTGTGCAGACATCTCAAGGAGAAAAGACTCCACGTGACGCAAGGATCGTGTGGATACAAGTTTCTCCAAGTTTGGAGAAGGTTCGAATCAAAAGTTCAAGCGTTTGGATCGAGTTTTGAAGTGCTAAAAGGTAACGGGGTTTTCATATTGAAGGATTGTTGTTTTATGATGATTTTCCTGTGTTTTTACTGCCTTTTTCTGGGTTTAGAATGAAGTGGTTTGGAGTAGATATGTTTAGAAATCGTTAAGTGTAGATTTTAGGGTAAATCGTTTTTTCGTGCAATGAACCTCGTCCGCACGGATAGAACCATCATCCGTGACGGATATTTCACCCTCGGGCGTAGAGTAAAAAGTAGATATAGCCGTCTGGTTGGGTCATTTATCCGTCCGGATACCTAATCGTCCGTCCGGATATCATTTTTGTCCGTCCGACAAAGGTCGCTTTCCTTTATAATGTGTCTTAAGCTATGAGGTGAGTTCTAAATGTAACCTTTTGATGTTATAACCCTAATGAACATGACAAAGCCATGAATAATCTTCCGATGCGTTTGGTTCTGCATCAATGTATTCTTAAAGGGAATTGAAGTTCGGGACCGCTGTAATAGTAGGAGTGGCCTTGTGCTTTGGTGAATTAGTATTCATCAATGTCTGTGTAATTGCTAGATTGAGTCTAGAAGTCTAAGAAGAGGAGTAGGAGCTTTTGTAATTTAATGAAACTAGGTGGCTAGTTAACCGCTTAATAAACATATTTGACTAGATAAAAGATTAAGCATCATGAGAGCTTGAATAGCACAAGACAACATCGGCAATGTGTTGGTTGGCCATTAAAGTAGTGATCATACCGCCGGACAACCTCACTTAACGAGATAGTCATTCACCGGATAGCCTATAGAGCTAGCTACCAAAGTGAGGTGATTTTTCGGGACCGCCAGAGATTTATCTCTATAGGGTTGCGCTTTTGTCTTAGTGCATTTCTCACTAAGTGTAGTGCCCTCAAAACATGATGTAACAAAGATAAGCTAAGCTAGTAACCCTAGGGACCTCATATTATACCATGAATATAATGTGATAGTTAGATGTAAGATCATGTTCTTTTGGCCTAATAACAAGTTGTTGTTTGATTAGTTTCCGTTATAAAACGCATGATTTCAATAGCTTCTACTCGTTATTAAGTAACGTATGTACTTACCCGTTATATGTTTTGGGATGAGAAGATGAAATGTGTTTTTGATGAAGATGAGTATGACGTAAGATGTTTGATGCTTTTGGATATGAAGTTAACTTGTGTTGAAGTTTTGAAGACTTTTCTTTATTTCGCTTTTGATTTAAAACTATGTTGTCAATTCATTTTGAATGTTGTTTTTTTGTTTGGCTCGCTTAGTGGCCTTTGTTGTAATGACGCTTCTTTTCCATTTTTTTTTGGATTTAGTGCAAAGATTGAATCTGGTTTAGTTGGTCTTTGGAATTTATTTCCCGAGTCGCTTCGCTTCGCATTGTGTTTATGATATATGACGTAAGGCTTATGTATAATATTAGATTATATTTAATATTATACATGCCGGGCGCTCGCTTCCGGATAAGGACTCGGTGTCCGGGAACGGTGCGCCACGCTTGGTATCGTAGAGACAATGTTCCTTTGTCGCTAGGACTTGACTTTCTTGAGATAAGTTTCTTTAGATCTCTTAGTAACATTCTCGATCTTCTTGATCTTTCGTGAATGGTGACAACAAGGAGAGGTGCTCATGAAGTCGGGAGTTCAGGGTTAGACCAGGCGCGATAATGCTACACCGGCTTGTCGGAAGAGGTTTTGTGAGGCGTAATCCTCACCCCACCCGAGCCTTTCACCACCTCCTCATATCGCGACTCCCACACCACGGTCTCATCAGATCAACCTCCACAATGGCATGGGGAGTTCGGTTCAGTTACTATGGTAAGTGACATTCCAAATGGTTGTGTTCCACCAAAGGATCGAGGTTTATCCTCCACCACCACCAAGAAGCTATCCGCCAACCACGCCTTACCCTCCTTACCACTAAACCTTCTACCCTCCACCTACGAAGTTTCCAACCTCAACCTCGCTATCCCTCCATCACCACGGTTTGATCACCATCACGGTTTCGGATACCCACCTTATGGACTACATCAGCCGTACCACACTCCACAACATCATCCATGATACCATCCTTACCAACAAGCACCGCCTGTGATGCAACCACAACAACCTCAAGAGCCTTTATCCACCACCCTATCCACCTCAAACCCCATGTACCCTTTGGTTATCCACCCGCTTATCCTTGCTTTACCCACCGGTTTATCCACCTGCTTATCCTCCGTTGAGACCGGCCGTTGATCAGGCACCACCAGTGGACTGGTACACCAGATTGAGAAGGAACAAGGTTCAGGACTTCTTCGGGAATGTGGAACATTCAAAGGCCGAAGAATGGTTAAGAAGTTTTGAAAAGGCCTCGCAGGAATATTCATGTTCCCGAACCGAGATGGCCCTGGGCTTGGCGCTCGATTTTGGGGGGCAAATTGAAGCTTGGATCGATGCCATTCAGAGTAGTAATGGAAAGGTAATCGATTGGGAATGATTTAAGGTTATGTTCTACAACGAGTACTTTCCAACAATAGTATGCATGCACAAGGCCGCCGGCTTTAAAACTCAAGCAAGGATTACAAGATACGGTATCTCAAAGATACCAACAAGTTCAATGAGTTGGGGAGGTTCTATCCCGAATCGATGAGAGTTGAAGAAAGAAAGATGGCACTATACAAGGATGGGTTGGCTTATGAAATACAAATGTATGTTGGTTTTACAAACAGAATATGGTCGAGCTTATGAACAAGGCTTTGGAGGTTGAGACTTTAAGAAGAAAGCTACTGCTGTAGTTGGGAATAAGAGGCCGCTTGGATCTTTTCAGAGTAATAACCGTGGGGCACCGCAGCAGTAACTTTAAGAAGACCGCAGCACAGCCGACGCGCTAATCGTAAAAGTGGTCCACCCGCAGATGTTCCAAATGCAACAAGGCGCACGCGGGAGAGTGCAGAGTCGGAGGTAACGGTTGTTTTAGCTGTGGAGAAACAGGCACTTCTCCAGAATCGCCCTAAGAATTTATCTCAAATGAACCAAGCAGAGATGTGAGAGGAGTCGAATGCAAACCGTGGATCTTTAAGTGACTCTACTGTGTCTTTGCTATTGATGTGGAACCGTAAGAGCTTGATGATCTTGTTGTTACAGTGTACATTTTAAGTGTTTGTGTTTATTATGAATACTTAATATTATATGGACGATATGATGTTATTTATTGTACTTAAATTGATCCACTTGCTAGGTACCATAATCATAGATAGCTTAGCAAAGGTCACTTGTTTGATAATGGAGCCTCGTGTACTTTTGTGTCTTCTAAGATAGCTAGGAAGTTGAACCTACCACTTCAGGAGTTGGAGAAACCTCTAAGTATCACTACACCTTTGGGAAGAGTTACTAAAGTTGCACAAGTTTTACCTCAAGTCGACGTTAGAGTTGGAACTTATAGGTGTAAATCGAGACTTGACAGCTTTTGGACTTCACAGACTTAGATGTGATTCTCGGGATGGATTGGCTATCCAAGAATTTTGTTCATGTGGATTGTAGAGGTAAGAAAGTGGTCTTCAGAGTTCCGTGTAAGTCGATAAGACCTTTCGTGGTAACGCTTATAAGCCAAGTAAGAAGAGGCATCCGATAATATCAATGTTGTGAGCCATGAAGGCTTTTGCAGAAGGGTTGTGAAGGGTATGTTCTTTATGCTATGGACACGAGAAGCATACTCCTAAGTTAGAAGAAACTCCTATAGTGAAGGAATTTCCGAAGTTTTTCCAGATGAGTTCCGTGAAATATGCCCCGACAGTGACACAGAGTTTGAGATACGATTAATCCCAGAGAGCAAAGACCTACTGCCTAAGGCACCTTATAGGATGGCACCAAATTGAATTAAAAGAGTTAAAAGTACAACTTAAGGACATGTTAGAAAGGAATGTGATTCAGCCAAGTACATCGCTTTGGGAGCACCGGTTTTGTTTGTGAAGAAGAAGGATGGTAGTTTGAGGATGTGCATCGACTACAGAGCCTTGAATAACCCGACAATCAAGAATGAGTATCCTTTGCCTAGGATTGATGACTTGTTTAACAGCTTGCAAGGAAAGAAGGTGTTTTCTAAGATTGACCTTAGGTCAAAGTTATCACCAGTTGAAGGTCAAGGTTGCGAGTATAGACCAAGACAAAGCGTTTAGTACGAGGTATGGACATTATGAGTTCCTTGTCATGCCTTTCGGACTCACTAATGCTCCATCAGCATTTATGGATTTAATGCAAAGAGTCTTCATGCCTTATCTTGATAAATTTGTGGTAGTATTCATAGATGATATCTTGATATACTCTAAGGATGAGAAGGAGCATGAGGAGCATCTAAGGATTGTTTTGCAAACTTTAAGGGAAAAGAAATTGTATGCCAAGTTTTCAAAGTGTGAATTTTGGTTAAAACAAGTTAGTTTTCTTGGCCATGTAATTTCCGGAGATGGAATTCAAGTTGATCCTCAAGATAGAAGCCGTTTCTAAGTGGCCTCAGCACTACTACAAAGGATGAGAGATAAGAAGTTTTCTGGTTTAATGGCTACTACAGGAAGTTTGTACAAGATTTCTCGAAGATAGCAACTCTTCTCACTAGACTAACTCAGAAAAACATCAAGTTTGAGTGGACAAAGGAGTGTGAGGAAGCTTTTCAGACGTTGAAGGATAAGTTGACTGCGGCACCTGTGTTAGCTTTGCCAGAGGTCTTTGATAACTATGACGTGTATACAGATGCTTCGAGTCAAGGTTTGGGATGTGTTCTGATGCAAGCGGGAAAGGTAATAGCTTACGCCTCTAGGCAGTTAAAGGTTCATGAGAAGAACTATCCTACACATGACTTGGAGTTGGCAAAGAAGGTTTTTGCTTTGAAACAGTGGAGACACTACCTTTATGGAGTTAAGGCAAGAATTTTCACGGATCATAAGAGCCTTAAGTTCTTTTTCACTCAAGAGAATTTGAATATGAGGCAAAGAAGGTGGTTGGAGTTTGTGAAAGACTATGACTTAGACATTCAATACTATCCGGCAAAGCAAGACAAAGACCCAGTGTTAGTGGACTTGAAAGCAGAGCTCGAGAGAAACCTACAGTGGGTTATCGCTTGATAAGAGTGGACATCTTTGGTATGGTAATCGTTTGTGTGTGCCTGATGTTGATGGACTAAGGCAGCAAGTCATGGATGAAGCCCATAAGATTGCCTTTGCGGTTCATCCAGGATCTACCAAGATGTACAGAGATCTCAATTTAGGTATTGGTGGCCTGGCATGAAGTTGGATATTGCAGAGTTCGTGGCAAAGTGTGATACATGCCAGAGAGTTAAAGCAGAGCACAGAAGGCCAGGAGGTTTGTTGAAGCCTTTGGAAGTACCGGAATGGAAATGGGAGAACATCACGATGGACTTCATCATCGGTTTACCGCGTACGAAGAGTGGCCTTGACATGATTTGGGTGATTGTTGACAGACTCACGATATCAGCCCATTTCTTGCCATGTAAGGTTGACATGCCTATTAAGAAGTTCACTCAACTGTATTTGGACAATATAGTGAGACTTCATGGTGTGCCTTTGTCTATCGATCCGATGCGAGAGATAGCGATTCATAAGTCACTTCTGAAAGGGTTGCAAAAGGCTTTTGGAACAAAGACGGACTTGAGTATCGCTTTCACCAGTGCATGACGGTCAATCCGAAAGGACAATCCGCACTCGAGGACATGCTTAGAGCTTATGCGTTCTTGAAGTAGGGGATCATGGGATGAGTTCCTCGGTATGTAACTCGCTATAACAACAGCTTATCACGCTTAGTTTGGGGATGCCACCGCTTGAGGCCTTCAATGGTTGGAAATGCTGGACTCCACTTTATTGGGACGGTTGGGGAAAAGCAATGATGTGGCCGGAGTTAGTTAAGCAAAGCAAAGAGAAAGTTGAGTCGATACGGAAGAATCTTAAAGCCGCCAAGACCCATGTAAGAGTTGGGGCGATATCGAAGAAGACCGTTAGAGTTTGCAATGGGGATGAGTGTATCTACGAGCTTCCCGATGAAGTGGTGTTAAGAGGTTTGGGCGTAAAGGGAAACCGAGTCCGAGGTTTGTGGAGCCTTTGACATCATCGAAAGGATTGAAAGTTAGCATATAGACTTCGATTACCGGAATCGATGTCAGTGGTACATAATGTCTTCCATGTATCCATGCTTAAGAAGTGTCTATCTTCTACGGATGTGGAATCTCGCTTGATCCAGACTGCTTCAAGATAACCTATCCTATGTTGAGAAGCCGGTTAAGATTCTTGATAGGAAGAGAAGATGGTCAAGAGAAGGATGTTTCCTTTGGTCTTGGTGCAATGGAGCAATCATTCACCAAGTGAAGCGATACATGGGAAGAGGAAGATGTGATGACAGTTGAGTTTCCAGAGTTTATAGATCTTCCAGTACGCTCAAGTTTCGAGGACTAAACTCCTCTTAAGGGGAGGAATGTAATATCCTCGATTTTTGAGAAAGGGCATTTCAGTCATTTAACTAAAATCTAATATTAGATTTATTTTAATTTTGGAAATAAAAGGATATTTAAGGAAATACTCCTAATAACCTAATCAAATTTTCAGTTTTACGTTTAACATCGAGAGATTGGCAAGAGGCGCCACTTTCATCTCTTTGGAGAAAAAGGAGACTTTCGTAATCGAAGGCTAACCATTGCTCGATTGACAGCGGACATCTCAAGGAGAAAGACTCCACGTGTCGCAAGGATCGTGTGGATACAAGTTTCTCCAAGTTTGAGAAGGTTCGAATCAAAAGTTTGGCGTTTGGATCGAGTTTTGAAGTGCTAAAAGGTAACGGGGTTTTCATATTGAAGGATTGTTGTTTTATGATGATTTTCCGTGTTTTTACCGCTTTTTCTGGTTTAGAATGAAGTGGTTTGGAGTAGAATTGTTTAGAAATCGTTAGTGTAGATTTTAGGCGTAAATCTGGTTTTTTTCGGAACCCTCGTCCGCACGGATAGAACCTTCATCCGCACGGATATTTCACCCCTCGGGTAGAGTAAAACAGAGATATAGCCGTCTGGTTGGGTCACTTATCCGTCTGGATACCTAATCGTCCGTCTGGATATCCTTTTGTCCGTCCGACAAAGGTCGCTTTCCTTTATAATGTGTCTTAAGCTACGAGGTGAGTTCTAAATGTAACCTTTGATGTTATAACCCCTAATGAACATGACAAAGCCATGAATAATCTTCCGATGCGTTTGGTTCGCGCATCGAATGTATTCTTAAAGGGAATTGAAGTTCGGGACCGCCGGAATAGTAGGAGTGGCCTTGTGTGCTTTGGTGAATTAGTATTCATCAATGTCTGTGTAATTGCTAGATTGAGTCTAGAAGTCTAAGAAGAGGAGTAGTGGAGCTTTTGTAATCGAATGAAACTAGGTGGCTAGTTAACCGCTTAATAAACGATTTGACTAGATAAAAGATTAAGAATCATGAGAGCTTGAATAGCACAAAGACAACATCGGCAATGTGTTGGTTGGCCGATTAAAGTAGTGATCATACCGCCGGACAACCTCACGAACGAGATAGTCATTCACCGGATAGCCTATAGAGCTAGCCTACCAAAGTGAGGTGATTGTCTCGGGACCGCTAGAGATTTATCTCTATGGTGGTTGCGTCTTTTGTCTTAGTGCATTTCTCACTAAGTGTAGTGCCTCACAAACATGATGTAACAAAGATAAGCTAAGCTAGTAACCCTAGTGGACCTCATATTATACCATGAATATAATGTGATAGTTAGATGTAAGATCATGTTCTTTTGGCCTAATAACAAGTTGTTGTTTGATTAGTTTCGTTATAAAACACATGATTTCAATAGCTTCTACTCACTAAGTAACGTATGTACTTACCCGTTATATGTTTTGGGATGAGAAGATGAATGTGTTTTGATGAAGATGAGTATGACTAAGATGTTTGATGCTTTTGGATATGGGTTAACTTGTGTTGAAGTTTTGAAGACTTTTCTTTATTTCGCTTTTGATTTAAAACTATGTTGTCAATTCATTTTGAATGTTGTTTTTTTGTTTGGCTGCTTAGTGGCCTTTGTTGTATGACGCTTTTTTCCATTTTTTTGGATTTAGTGCAAAGATTGAATCTGGTTTAGTTGGTCTTTGGAATTTATTCCCGAGTCGCTTTAAGTTTCCGCATTGTGTTTATGATATATGACGTAAGGCTTATGTATATTTTAGATTATATTTAATATTATACATGCCGGGCATTCGTTTCCGGATAAGGACTCGGTGTCCGGGAACGGGGCGTCACAAATATCTAATATAAGTTTATTTTAAAATTATACACCTTAAACTTTTGAAATAATATAAATATATTTCCAACAGCTTTCACAAATACCCTTCACTTTATACTCTGGGGAAGGAATCCTTCATTTGAATATATACCAAACCTGAAACCTCAGCAAGTCTTCTCTTTGAAACAATATTTCCTTTGAAACATTTTTTCAGTTGTAACAGATATCAAGGAACTAATAGCAAGTTGAGAAAGAACAAACATTAAACAATCAACAATAAAATAAACACTGAGTAATATAGACTTAACGTGGTTTTCGACAATTTATCGACTACACCATGAGAAAAAGGAGGAATTTATTATTCATGGGCAGTTGTTTTTGCTACTCAAATGTTGAAATACAGTTGGTATTTACAAGCTTATGCAATCAAACTCTAACCGCCATAATAGTCAAACTAGACAATGACAAGAATACCCCAGACGTAACCCAGATTCAGCAGAAAAGCCATGCAGACATGATCACCAAGTTTGCTAAGAACAAACTAAGTTGACTTCCCAGATTCAGCTTAGTTGAATACCATTTAACTGACCCATCGGCTTTTACAGAGATTCAGCTGCATAGTCCATGTCACCATTACAAATCTCCACCTTGACTTGAACTTCATGCAGACTGACAGCCTAGATGCACAACAAGTGCCGGCTTCCTTGTTTCTTCCGATTTCCCAATCAAAAGCCTGGATGTTTACTGTGTCCAAACACGCTTGAAAGTTGTCGCTTGGAATGTAATTAGTGAACATATCAAGAGGTTTAACATCATTTTTTTAAATCTTTTTCACCCGGATTCTTTTCTCACTCCTCGTGAAATGATGCCTATCATCGTGATGTTTGGTTATCTCATGATAAACCTGATCCTTAGCTATATATATATATATATATATATATATATATATATATATATATATATATATCACTTAAATCGTCACAATATACTTCAAACTTGATCTTGATGCAGTGCTCAGATCATTGATCGCCCTTTAACCGTATAGCCTCCTTCGATGCTTCTTTCAAAGGCTATATATTCTCGCCTTAGTAGTAGATAGTGTCATTGTTGCTCAGAATTTGCCTTCCAACTTACCACGGAACCACCCAAAGTAGACACATAACCACCATTGATCTCTTGATATCTATATAAGAAGCATACACTACAAGAAAAACACTATTTTGCTACACTAGTTTTTGATACCCACAAAAGAATGTTTTGCTATATACTTATATTTAGCCACAATAGTGTGGCAAATGAGGCTAACTATGTATATATTAGCCTCACTTTTTTTTGTGTGTAGCAAAAGAATGTTTTTCTTATAATGATAATCGTAATCACAAGACTTCTACACCAAACACTATTTTTCTTTGTGTTTAGCATATGAATTTTGGCATGTATTCTTCCTTTTTAGCTGATTGTAGAGCAAACACCACACATATATGTTAATTTGATGCCATTGGAGTATCTATAGGTTCGGAAGCTGGCATTCCAAATCTGGATAATATATTCTCAATATAATCCTTCTGAGATAAGAACAACTTCCCATGCTTCCTATCTCTATAGATCGTCATCTCCAGTAATTTCTTTGATGCACCCAAATCCTTCATCTCAAATTTAGCATTGACAAATTCTTTAGATCTTATTTTCCGTGCATTTGTTTACATTTGATGTAAATGAACAGAGTTGGAAATAAGAATAGTATATTTCACTATAGCATCGTGTGTTTATAGAGTGCAAATATATACATAAATTACATAAAACATGTGCTAATATGCTGCCTAAATTTAAGCCTGACATTGACTAGGATCATTCCTTATATGGAATAATAATACACATTAATGACAAAAGGCAATTCAACATGATTCTGCAAGATTGGAGTAAACCAGTCTTTAATACTCCCCCTCAAGTTGGTGTGGATGTTAATAACGGCCAACTTGCCAAGTAAAACCTCAAAACACGCCATGCTTAATGGTTTGGTAAACATTTCTGATGGTTTCTCGGCTGTACGGATATGAGCTATTTGAATTATCCCCTTTTGAACTTTTTCAAGTACCAAATGAGAATCAATTTCAATATACTTAGTTCATTCGTGGAAAACAGGATTTGACGCTATATGCATGGCGGTTTGGTTGTCACAAAATAATTTAACCGGATTTACATGATTTATTTCCAAATCCTTCAACAAACTTATTAACCAAGTTACTTCGCAACAAATCGTGGCCATCGCCCAATATTCTGCCTCCTCACTTGAACGTGACACAGGTTGTTTCTCAGTTTTCCAAGAAGCGAATGATCGACCACTGCATATGCAATAACCTGTAATTGACCTCTATGTATCTTTACACTTTGCCCAATCTGCATCACAAAATGCATGTATATTAAGATCTCATATCGATAGCAACAATATACCTTGTCCGGTGTGTTTTTGAGATATCTTAATACGTGATACACCGCTTGTAAATATAAATGTCGCGGTGCATCCATAAATTGGCTCAGCGTGTGAACGCTTTGTAAAGTGGAAGTAATATGTTACATCGAGAGAGTAGGATATCCAGATTATAAGATGTGGTCGTTGATGTTTGACGCTCAACGTACGGTAGAATGGATATTGTAACAGTGGCATGATTCAATTTATATGGTAACTGTTTCACATGAAAGGTAGTAGTCATTGCATTTGACTCTTCCGATGATTGGGGGTCATGGACGTGTTGCTAGACGCTATCCATGATTGTTAGGTATGAAGGGCATTTTCGTAATTTCACTTTGTGCTTACGGCCAACATATTCGGAAGCCTATCGGGTCACACACATAAGATTATCTAGCCGGATTGAAATGCGGTTATAGTGATAACCGAATAAGGAAAGTTATATCTCGACTATAAAGTATTATAGTGGTATTTATTTATTATGAATAAATATAATGCAAGATAGTAATTATGTTGATTAGTTAAATATGTGTATTTAATATATATGGGGCGCATAAATGATTGTATATGTTACACATGGATTTTGCAAATTAATTGATCATTGTATTATATTATCTAGTATTAATATAAGATATTAATATTTATATATATATACACGTAAGTGACATGCATATATAATATGAATGTGCACATTGTATTATATATATATATATATATATATATATATATATATATATATATATATATATATATATATATATATATATATATATATATATATATATGGATTTATATATATAATATATATATATATATATACACGTGTGTAAATTGATTTATGGTAATATAATAAAACATATATTCAATATTAGATATTGGCAATATTTATCTTAGAAATATTTAATATAAGACATTGAGTATTTAATGAGATAAATCTAGAATAGTTATTTTGCTTATTTTACTAGTAATTTTTTTTTTTTCTCTTCAATCTATAGGAAGTTTCTCCCAATCGCTTTTAGGGCATAGGGCGCCACTTACTCTATATAAGAGAGGGGTTCGCTAGCTCTTTTATACATCACAATTAGAAGAGTTCTAGTTTACTAAAAAAATATGTTAGCTTCCTAGAGAGAGTTTTGATAGAGAGAAAAGGTCGGTCTAGCAACCGAGTTTTTCTGGTAGCAATCCATGATGGGATTCCGGCGGGCTGTTCGTGTGGATCACCGGTAGAGGCCGAAAACTTGGGCAGCTTCGTGCAGAAACTAAAACCGCAGACAAAGCGTCGATCCAATTGGTTCAACCAAGGTATTTTCTTGTCTACTTCTTTTATGCATGTAGTTTAAGCGAAGTCGATCTTGGGTCAATAGGAAATAAATTTTAAATTTCATGCGTTTCTCGAGATTTCTAACAAGAGTATCGAGTTTAACTTCGAGTCAAGCAATAAGCATTGGTTAATTTGCGAGTAATTATTTTAGATGCATGATTTGGATTCAAGAAAAAAAAAAAAAAACTCTCGGCATTTGGGGTGCTCGGCCGATCGGCGGCGGCTTCCCTTCAGGGCGGTCGGTGTCGGTTGGTGCTTCTTCCTTGTGGAACTCCGAATTTTTGTTTTGTGTTTTTGTGACTCTTTATGGTATATTGAAATCTTTTGTTGTTTAGTTGATGTCATGTGGGCCAACTGATGGTCAAATAATTTGTACCATTAGGATGCCACATGGCATGAAAAGTACTACTACTCAATTTGTTGAGTAAAATGGTTTGACATATGGTCCACAAATATGGACCTAAGGTCAACCTAAGCCATTCCAAATTTGGTTTGGATAGACTCACGCCTTTTTTAAAATTTTGATTTTGAAAAGGCCCAGGATGATGCATTTTCGTTTTGGAAACTAATACATCCCTTTCGATTAGGAATCAAAAGAAAAGAAATAAAAGAGACTTAATTTTAATCTTGATTTATTTTGGAATGGTTCAAATTGATTAAAATTTAAATAGAAATTGTTTTGAAAGTAATCGTTAATTTTATTACGATTAAAATCATTTAATTAATTAAATGTTAATTAGTTAATTGATTAGATAAAATTATTTAATTGATTAAGCGTTAATCGATTAATTAAGACGCAAGTTGGTAATTTTAGTATTTATCTTTTCATAAGATTTTATTGTATGAATTAGATATGTAAGATATAATATGATTATGTGAACCCCGATTGATCATTGACACGACAAATAGGATAGATGTGAATGATTTATTTTCCGTTGGTTTAAAAATTGTTCTAGGCCGTTATGAAGAACGTGACCTAGTTTATTTTCTGCATTCATCCCATCCCTTCCTCTCCTCTGTAAGCGGCGGGTGTATTTATTTTATTTGATATAATTTTATGTAACAAGAATGGAGCAGAAGACAGAGACTAAAGAAAGAAGAATAAAGATCCCATTGGAGATGACGATTAACGATCCTATCGACGGTTGCAAATGCTACTTTAAATTGCGACCCACGGTTTTCGCTGGCTTTTGTATTCAAACCGCACCTAGGAAAATTCATGATCATACTGGTTACTTTACGCATTTATTTATTTTGTGCTTGTATTTATTTTATATGATACGATAGATGCATGACTAGCCACGATCTAGATGAATGTGTAAGATGTATGTCTATAGATATAAATATAATAGATAAGATCGTAATTGAAATTAATTGAGTGAATTAATTTAAATTTACTCCCACAACATATATTAAGTCGGAATTTTGTCTCCCAATATTATAATGACGGTGATGAGTCCTTGTTCAGATCCAAATGATCGGCCCTCGCTGGAGCGGCCTACCTTGGGTATATCATCATTATTGAGATATGATCGATGTGATCTCGTGAATATTGGGTTACGACTTGACTAGAATATTCATGTGATTGGCCTCGCCAGACCGCCTTATTCTAGAGGCAAGGGGTTGACTACCATATAGAGATGTGTAGTGTCAAAGAGTTGACTAGTCAACCACCAAGAGTCACATAAAGATGTGATTGGTAAAGGTTACCTACTCTTCAAATTATTCCAGCTTGATCGGCCTTCATCGGGAATCGTGGTAACTAGTTGGGATCTTGGCCACTAAAGAATTTTGAAAAATTCTTGAAAGTCAATTGGGAGTAATTAACTAGTTGGAGCAAAATCATAAATAAAAAAAATCATAAACCAAAAGGACCATTTTTGATTTTGCATGTATAAACAACAACAACACTCTTTTATCTTTATTTTATGTTGTAGTTTTAGCAATGTTTTATTTCTATGTTTTTATTCTCGATTAGTAAAACCAAATTATGACTGTTACATTTTAAAAAAGGTTCTCAAGTATGGTTAAGTAATTTTAATCCTCTTAAAATAAGCAATGACACGAGCAACCCCGTTATAGTAGTTAGAGACAATGAGACTACATATTTGACGGAATGCTCAAAGACTTTAAATATTAATTAAAACGGAATCTCATGATATGATTAAATCACTTGAAATAAGTTTCAATGAATTAATCATATATTGGATATGATCCAATATGATCATTCTGTCATACGATTACAATTAATTCAAACGTTGGATAAGAATGACGACATCAAATTTTGGAAACGTTGTTTTCAAAATTGTAAGATTTAAGTATCGACTTATTTCTTTAAATCATTGCTTGAAGATTAATTAAACGGTTCATGTTCTGAATATGATTCAAAAGGTTAAATAAACTATTTAATGAACTTTGGATTTTCTTTATGAAAGGAAATTGAAGACATAGTTCTTGTGATTTTTCTTAAGCCTTATGAAGATTGAAGTAAGAAATATTTACAAGTGCTTATGGATTAAAAAGGAAAGTTGTGGCATGTACTTAAAATAAGAGATCTTATCAAGTCTCTATTCTAGGCAAGTGTTTTGAGATAAATCCATCTAAGTTCAAGTCAACTCTTAGATATATGATATCTTATGAGTATGATTAAATTAGAAGGATTAAATACATAATACACTAAGATACGAAGGTGAAGCAAACGTTGCAACATTTTTGGTATTGTATGCTGAATCTGGTAAACTGATAAAGGAACTAAATGAACGTTATTATGTTCCGGTTCTTATGAAGAACATGATTCTCAGTTAAATGTTAGGATTTAATGGACAAATTCAATTCAAAGGAATAAACGTTAATCGAATAAAGTTGAACGGTGACTGAATCTAATATACTAGATTGAAGTCACTATATAGTCGGTATAGGTGAAGAAATCTCAACCAAATGTTTGAATGGCTTGTTATCCTTGATATTTGTGGTTGTCCTAGATATTGACTCTCCGAAGAGAAACGTAATCAAATGTAATTTTGATGATGTCTCAACCATGTGATTATGGATCATGTGGGTTGTAATGTATCTCATCTAAAGATGATTAAAATACCTTTTATGAAAAGGTTATAAATTCTAGAAAAATTGTCTGTAGTCTAAACATACCGATGTTTGTTGGCTTGTGACAATTAATGGCACAAATAATTGTGATTAATCTCTATGACTATTTTTAGAAATAGTTGAATGTTCTGAGTGAAGTACAACAATTCGAAAGCCCAAAAGTTTGAGCTATTACTTAATATGAGATCGATGAGCTATTTAGGAATTAATCTTCAATTTGATTGAAGCAATTAACACCTGAAGGGTGTTTTAGAAGTTGTCTAAAAAGGAATTAGATTCTCCTTGTAGGATATCATTTTTGGATACACGATCAGATCGTGTTTCTAAAATAGAAACTACACTTTATACGATAAAGGTGTGACGTAAGTCATACGAAATATCCCTTGCTTGTTTTGGGATAGTGCCCTTATTCAATACACATACTTAACCGAGTTCCAAAGAATAAAGGTTGAATGATTCCATATCGATATAAGAAGATGACGCCAAATCCATCTTAACCGATGATTGTCGTGGGCAATGTCTCGAAGGCTTGAGCTTAGTATGACATTTACAACTTTTGGAATATCTTAGCAAGTACACTTGATATCATTTACTTGCCCACAGAGCAAAAAGGTGTTTGTCTCCATACATGTCGTCTTCTAGAGGAGTGTTTCTTCCGTAAGAAACAAGTGGGGAGTAAGTTGAGATCTCAAAAAGTTCGAGAACCACAAAGTGGATATTCAACCACTGGAACATGAGTAGGCGCCGCATAGAGATGAGGTGTAAGACACTGCTTAGTGCACATAAGTACTTTATGAGTCTGTAAATAACCACACGCCTGAAAGGTCTATTGGCACGTTCATCTTGAATAATGAAGAACTCGTGACTTATACAAGAATGCTTGAAGGGCAAGATTAAGATATATGGCTTGGAGCCATAGTATCTAAAGCAGATTCTATGTATGACAACCGGGTTATAAACCTAGTATGTCTTACCTGAATGGAATGTCCCTAAAATGAGTAGCATGTCTTTATGAAAGACTGACAAGAATGGTAATACAGTTACCAAAAGGATAAGTTGATAGGCTAGAGGCTACGGGGTGTAAACCTTGTAATTACCTTTGTGCTACCAGCTATGTTTAAGTCTATTCAGATAGTGCTTGGCATAATTACGTATCATGGCTATATGATAGTGTTGAAAACGTTGGGCTAGCGGCTTGATGTTTATAGACGAAAACGTGATAAGTAAGCTTATGAGATCCATTTATGGACTCAAACAAGTTCCTATATATAAGTTCCTTGCATTGATAAATCAAAAGAGTTTGATTTCATCAAGAGAAAATATATACCTTATGTAAGTGTATGGTTAGCTGGAGTGTTATAGTTTTTGAGAAAGGTATTGATATCCTTCTCTCGAATCAACACCCCATGTCATCCTGCACAATTAATGTTTGGTAGTTCAAGGTCTTTACGAAAAGTTCTTGGAATACCGTGCATAGATTAGATGCTAAAGGAGTTTAGCATAGACCAAGATGAGAGACACTACTAGCCGTTGTTCTCGGGTCTCATCTATGATAGGACATCACCCTAAAAGATAATGTGAAAGACGATACTTATGGAAGGTTCCCTTTGCTTCTACAATAGGGTTTAACATAAGTGTTGTGCTTTGGACCGTATGTTCATATTGTATGAGGAGTCATGAGCAAGTATGAAAATGATTCTGGTAAATGTCGAGGATATCCTTTAAAGTGTTAAGGATGGGTTCCTAGTTTATTGAAACTTGGAATTGGATAAACGTAGATATATAGATGTATACCCTAAGTCTTATGAAGATAGTGGGAGCTACAGTCTGGGTTTACAGTCGCTTTAAGCAAGTGATACAATGAGCTAGAAATGTTCTTAGCTTTGGAGAACACGTAAAAATTCTACAACTCGAGCCAAAACACTATAAGGTTTCAGAGGTGCAAAGGAGCAAAGACATGGATCTAGGAGGTTTATTCCCGAACCTAGTGCGGTTCTTCCACATTTACTATATAGCTGATATAGTGGTGGATTCATTGCTTGAAGCAAGGATCGTGGTCTCTCGCTGATTCATGTGTGTTGAGATGTTCCTTTTGACTTGATCATTTGAAGCATGATATAAAGATAGTATGAGTCCCCATGGATAATGATCCATTCACGCTTAGGGTTGGTTGTGAGTATTGAATGAGATTCTTGTGTTTCAACTTGGTCTTGTGTGTACGAGTGATTGGCTTTAGGCCAAGTCGGAGATTGTTGAAATAATGTCCTAAACCCAATCGGGTTGGACCGGATCCGTCCGGGCCCGATCATTTCTACTATTTCTTTATGTTTATACACATGTTAAATGGCTTTTTCTGTGATTATATATTCTTTTTATTTATATGAGCCAATGTGTGATTGTATATATGACAACATCCCTTGTGTCAAACTGTGAAACAGAAATCATAATAGTGGTTATGGTTGATGAGATCTCGACTCACTTTAAAAGGTTTGATACTTAAATGTCTCTAGTGGTATGTACTATCAAACATGACATTCACTAGCACGTATTGGATGTCTTCTATCTTATTGAAGGTAGGATATATGTCGCCTATCAAAGTGTTGAGACATTTGACCATAAAGGCGGACGGTATTAGAGAATGCGACGTTGGGGATCGACTCACTTACTTTATTAAGTGTCACACTATGTGTATGTTGTGTAATTATCCCGAGACCGAGTCTTCATGACATCACGGTGTGGATTGTCATACTTTGACACTATTGAGGTTTCCTCAGCCATGTGATCGATCATGCGGTAGTGATTGAGTGTGATATCAAGCACGCGTGAGGGATTCTTGTCGCCGTCCGAAATCATGTATCCTATGATTATGAGTAAATATCTGAAAGGGCCTTCTTATAAGGAATGTCTTATTCCCGAAAGTTTTTGCAAAGAGGAAGTAATATGTTACTTCGAGAGAGTAGGATATCCTGATTATATGATACGGTCGTTGATGTTTGACACTCATTGTACGCTAGTATGGATATTGTAACATTGGTAGGATTCTATTTATACGGTAATTGTTTCACATGAAAGGTAATAGTCATTGCATTTGACTCTTCTGATGATTGGGGGCCGTGGACGTGTTGCTAGACGCTATCCATGATCGTTAGGTATGAATGGCATTTTCGTAATTGCACTTTGTGCCTACGGCCAACATATTCGGAAGCCTATCGGGTCACACACATAAGATCATCTAGCCGGATTAAAATTCGGTTATAGTGAAAACCGAATGAGGAAAGTTTTATCTCGACTATAAAGTGTTATAGTGGTAAATTAACATGGTGGTAATTATTTATTATGAATAAATATAATGCAAGATATTAGTTATGTTGATTAGTTAAATATATGTATTCAATATATAATGAGGCGATAAATGATTGTATATCATACACATGGATTTTGCAAATTAATTAATCATGGTATTATGTTATCTAGTATTAATATAAGATATTCATATATATGTATATATTATTTGAGTGACATGTATATATGATATGCATGTGCATATATGTATTAAATATATATATATATATATATATATATATATATATATATATATATATATATATATATATATATATATATGTGTGTGTGTGTGTGTGTGTGTGTGTAATAATATATATATATATATGATATATACATATGTGTAAATTGATTTATGGTAATATAATAAAAGGTATATTCAATATTAGATATTGACAATATATATCTTGGAAATATTTAATATAAGATATTGAGTATTTAATGAGATAAATCTAGAATATCTATTTTTCTTATTTTACTAGTAAAATGTTTTCTTCTCCTTAATCTATTAGGAAGCTCCAATCAGTTTTTGGGGCATAGGGCGCCACTTTTTCTATATAAAAGAGGGGTTGGTTAGCTCTTTTGTACATCATAATTAAAAGAGTTCTAATTTACTAGAAAATATGAGAGCTTTCTAGAGAGAGTTTTGAGAGAGAGAGAGAAAATGTCGGTCTAGCAACAGAAGTTTTTTCGGTAGAATCCATGATGGGATTCAAGGGGCTCGTTCGTGTGATCACCGGTAAAGGATCGAACACTTGGGCGGATTCATACGTGAAACTACAACCCAGAGAGAAAAAGCGCCGATCCAATTGGATCAACCAAGGTATTCAATTGTCTACTTCTTTTTATGCTTGTTTTTAAATGAAGTTGATCTTGGGTCAATAGGAAATAAATTTTAAATTCTACTGTGTTCCCACGTAGATTTCCTAACATGGTGGTTATGAAGAACTATGTGGCCGGATTCACTAAATGGGGAAGATGAAGCTAGAGTCGATAAATTGGCGTAGTCTCGGTCTACTTTTTTATATTAATCGATCTTTTATGAGTTATAAGTTGCCAGCTACTATATATATAGGCGGATTACAAATGACGATTAGGCTAAGTATGACAAGACATAATTAATTATGATGCGATATAATTAAGTAACACCAAGGAATAACCATCCCGTTTGCCCTGTACTGCGGCTTCATTGAATATGGAATCAATATCTCGATGATCTTGTGTGCTAGCCCGATTAACGCCAAGTGTGAATTGTTGGTCCCTTGAAAAGGCTTTGGTTATGTTTTGAGTGTGTGTGGGGTGAATAAACTTAACACTTAAAACTTTTGGAGTTAACAAACTCAACAACTTCAAGAAATTTGATACCTCAAGAGTTTTCACACCTCAAAGAGCTCTGGCCGACACAATGAGTCTCCTGACAGGGACGCTGAGTTTAATCGAATTTGTGCAGTGGAATTATATCAAAAAGTAAGCCTTATTACTTGTTGTTAAATATGATACTAAGTATTATATACTCAGTAGTGTATGTGTGTGAGTTCAGTTGATAGATTCAGTAGGTTGATGTGTATAATAAACTAAATGCAAAATGTAAGTGTAAAGTATGTAGTGCAGATTTTATAGTGGTTCCAGGTGGTGTAATCATGTCACCCACTCTTCTCCTGTGATGTTGGAGGTAATTCACTGTAGATCTTTGATATAGTCAGTTACAAAGATTCCTAAGGTTGCTTGTCCTTCACAAATAACTATGGCTTCACAAATCAAAACTAGGAATAGGTAGGATTGTTGCCCAAAGTATTCCACTGTCCTGAAGGGTAGGATTGCTCTTCACCAACTCCACCACAAACAACAGCTTTCACACAAAAGTGCTTCACTCTCTTCACAGATTCTTTGTAGAATAAAGAATGAATCAATTAAATTATTCAATAAAAGAACTTGATTAGGATGATATAATCAAGAAGCTTTGCGCCTTCAAGTGTGAACTTGATGTAGCTTGAATACATAATACACTTGAAGATTTTCTCCGACCAAGAGTCTTAAGCTCAAGATGTTCGTAAGGGTGCTTAAAATGCAAACTTTAATTATCTCTGGTATTTTCTTAATTTTTCATCATCTTTTTTTCTGAGTTGGAATTCCTCTATTTATAGGTTGGAGTCTATGTGAATTGTATTTGAAATTCAAATAAAACCGTTCCTGGTTTTGTCCCATCTGACTTGCTTTCTGTCACTATTCGTAGGGATCGGCACCGCTGTAATCCTTTTTGATGTAATACGCCTATCCACCTTTGACTTGTAACCATTGGATAAAGTCCCTAATCATCCTAACGTTCTTTTAATTTCAACCATTGATTTGTTTGATAAATCAGAGGTAGTTGGATGTCCTTATCCATGTAATCTTCCAATATAATCTTGAATTAATCGAGGTATATATATCAGTAGGTTCATCATCAATGAAATACCTATCATCATTAACTATAAATTGTTGTGTTTAAAACACAATGCAGTAGACTTCTTTTATCTAACTTTTATTTGTGAAGTTAGATTACACCTTTTGCCAATAACTAAGTTCCAATCACCATCCAACTTAAGGAACTTAGACCTTGTACACAAGGTATATGTAATTAGTTTAGGTCATCACAGACTTGCCTAAATTCTGATTCCATATCCTTGACTTTAATTACTAAGTTTGATCCCTTAGCCTTCATTAATCGAGTTTTGAGCCCTCACCTTCGCCTTCAAAGAAGTTCCCTCTGACTAGTCCATCGATCTATCTACCCCATCGATATAGGCCGGGTCATTGATGTAAATCAATGACCATTACAAAGGCTTGTTTGATCAAACCTATTCAAAGATCAAACTCTAATAAACCTATACATTTGATCTACACATCTTTTGCCTTTGCACTATAACAGCTTAGTCTGGCACCCATCGCTAAAACTCAGAAATAAGTCCAACAATTTCCCTATTTTTGGTGATGATGCCAATAACCTCACCTAACAACAAAGCAAAAAGATTGAAAACAAAAACAGAACAAATTTAGTCATCTTTCATTATAATCATTTGTTCAAATTATTATACTTAAAGATCAAAGAAAGATAAAACTGTGGTAGATCGATTCTATCATCTTCTTTCCCTTTCCTCTCTTGCTTTCTTCGCTTGTTCTTGGTAAGCTCTTATTTCCAAGATCATCTCTCTCATCCAATCATTTTCAACCGCAGAGAAGTCAATGTGAGATTCACTTGCTTCCACCAATGCCAAGCTTCAGAAGAGTTAGATTTATCTCGATGTACCCCAAGCCTAACCTCATGTAAACCTCCTTGAATTCATTCAAATATTCCTTTGCATTTGTGGTAGGTAAACTCCTTTCACCTCTACCACCTTTTCCACCTCTTCCACCTTTCCTTGAAGCCCTCATGGCTTTAACTCTTGCTTCCCAAAATTTCATCCCAAAAATGAGTTTAGACTCTTCATGAAAGCCCTTGTCATGATAAGGTCTTCTTCGTTGTTGTATACATTCTGTATTGTTTGAGATGTTCATCAAGAAGTGGAAGTCCACTGTGTGCAGTTCTCTAAATGCATTAGTATCGCCTTCCTATTTCTTCTTGGCAAAAATTTTTGCAAATTCTCTTTTTTCTATTGTCGTTTGACCTCTTCCCTTATTGACATCATCAACAAACCGACAAAGGTGCCATGCACACTTTCCCCGAGTGACTACTAGGTTGTTCACTTGACTTTCAATGATTTCACCCTAGTATCAATTGTCGTGATCCTTCCTTCCTGCCTCGGATTTTATGCTAAAACTAAATATAACAAGTAATAAAATAAACTGCTTACCCCAAGTGCGTGGATCGTAGCATAGTAGTTACAACCGAGTCGAATCATTGTGGAATCGAGGTTGTTTATCTAGTTTATTAATTCTTCTAAAATTTGTCATTTACTAAAATAACACAAAACAGAACTAAAACTAAAACGATAAACCGACAAAGTGGTTGTCAATCCAAATCCAGAAAGATAGTTACGGACCTAAACTAACTAAACAAATCTATTCTATGACTAAAAAGAAAAATAAAATTCTAAAATAGCAATGAAGACAAGGCACAAAGATAATTTCAATTAATTTTAACGAAGAACAAGCATTGATCCACCCATCCCAAGAACCCTCAATTTCTACTCTAGATCGCTTAATGAAGATTAATAAAGATGTGTTTCACCTATAAAAGGTATGAATTTACTACTCAGAGATAATTCGCCTATTAATCTTTCATCTCTCGATCTTAAAGATTAACGCCTCCATAACAAAGGTGTAAGATTTCTCAATCTAGCAACCTAGAAATTTAACCTAGCAACTCTCAATTATTTTTAGGTTAAAAATCTCATCTTTACTACGGTTATCTATGTCTAACAACGATTCTCATCAAACGTTAAACATCACAAAGCAACCATCTCGATATAAATTGCATAAAAACAAATTAAACATAATAAAGATACAAACTTAATAAAACTCACAAAACAATCCCAAAGTTGAGATCAAGATGTTGCGTAAACGGTTTCACATGCTTGCTCGAATCTGACCTCACTTCTACTCATCTCCGTAAGAACAAACAAAATAAATAAAAAATAAACATGGTTCGTCGATCGAAAGCAGAGCACTGGTCGACCGAGTGTTCCTCTTCTCGTTTCGTGGCAGCACTTTTCTCCAGTGATGAATTGTTATTCGCTTTTTTGTCGATGCCTCTCCTTTATATCTTGTTTTGCCGACTTAGGTTTTATTATTAGCAAGTCTAAACCCTAATAAATAAAATAAAGATAAGTCCAAGTCTATCCTTTCGATCTTCTCGCGCACGCCTCGATAGGTGGACGCCGCTCACTTTAAGTAAATTTCTTCGAAGTCGGGCCGAAGCTAGACAAGACGCCTCGTCCCATGCATTTTTGAACGTCGCCCAGAAAAATCTCTTCCCGAATTGATTTGCTTCGTGGATGCCCGCCCTCTTCCTCGACGCCCGTCCAGTTGGACGATCAACAAACGCACGCTCATCAAGTGTATCTTCACCCAAGTTTGACTTGCATCTTCTTCCTTCTATATAACCTTCAATTGAATATCTTTTTAGCTCATCCTATGCCATGCAAATGTACCTACAAGATAATAGAAAAGTGCAAAAATGTAAAACCATATATAGATAGAAAATTGCTAATAAAATCACTTTAATGATTTCCATACGATTCTTTCAATAAATCCATTAAACACCTAATTTTCTATAAAAATTAGTAAAACACTAAGGAAATTGTTACTAAATAAAGTCATATAAACTGTTAAAATCACCGTTAACACTTCCATTGTTTGCTCCAAATAGGTTATCTCTTTCGTTGATTTTAGGATCCAAAGACAAAGAAAGTTGTGGAAAAAGAAGCAGCTCAAGCAGTCTATGTACCTCAAAGCAAGATTATCCAACTTTTATGAATGGATTCAAGTTGATCTTTCAAAATTTCTCCTTCAATGTATTGCCTGCTTGATTCCCTCACATCTTTGTGTTAGATCAAAGAATGGCATACCGATTAGATGTATAATTTGAAGCAACTGCGCCTCAATAGATCTTCTATTATTATCCACTAGCTTCATTAGTTCTTCAATCTTTATTCCTGTCTCATCCAGCTTGAGTTCTTAATCACAGGTACATGTCATTCCCGAAGAAAATCCTCAACTCATTCAAAACTTCTAATCGCACTCCACCAGCCATTCTTCCATCAATAGCTCCATCAATGTGCTCTTCTACACTATATAGTTGCCTCTCGATTCAGCGATCACCACAAAAACTCATATCCCTTCCAACAGGTGAGGTCCTTGGTACTCCTCCAAGATAGGATCAATAGGTGTTCTTTATTCACTTGGGTTCATCATCAAGAGATCCTTCAATTTGAAATTCTTCATCATCAGTAATCATAGTCCAAAGAAATGTTCTTCCTCATCAACAATAGCAACTCAATGACTATCTTTTCTTACAAATGACCTTGTCTCCAACAGCTCTACTACATAAGACTGATCCAAAACAACATTGAGGTTTTCTCCAAACCCAAAGTTTGTTCCAACCTTTGTCTAGTGTGTTTGCTTTTTAACCCAAAGAAATTGCATTTCCGCACCTACCACCTATTGGTCTTTGCCTTTTCCACCATTGTCTATCTCATCATTCAATGCCCACTCCGCCGCCTCCACATGCACTCCCTTATGAATCTATCTTTCACACCCCCAACTATAATAAACTCCGGTTTTTGGTCGCTCAGCTACCCTTGGTTGCGTCCCCCACACCACTCATAAATTTCAAACCTGCTCCAAACCATGTGTCTTTTCTCGGTTATGCTCTTAATCAACATGCGTGATTCTATCATATGACCTTGTGGAGTCTCGATGTGTATATCTCCCGTCATGTCAAATTCATCGAAAGTCGGGCTTTTTCCTTCCGCTCTCTCAACACTCGGGTTCTCCTCACCTACTCCCACCTCGGCCTCTATTTCTGACCAGTTACCCTTACCACCTGGCTCCACGCTCCCATCCCTCCTCCCTTCCTTCCCCCGCCACCTTCCCCATCTCCACTCTCCACCCCCTCCTCCACCTCCCACCTCCTCCTCTCCTCCATCTCCACCTCCTCCTCCTCCTCCTTCCCCCAACCATCACCTCCACCTCCTCCTCCCTCTCCACTCATCCTATGAAAACTCGGGATTACAATCAGATTCACAAGCCTATTCAAAAGCTCAATCTTCTTACTCACGTCCCCCCACCACCCTTGACATTGAACCCTCCAACATTACCTGCACTCAAAAATCCCACCGAGAGGAGTACATGCAGTGAGGAGTATGATGCTCTCTCAGATTGACACCGGGTCCCTTGTTCCTTCTCGTCCCAATCAAAGATGTCATCGGGCTCTAAGTGGATCTTTCTGTCTAAACGCCATCGCAATGGTTCCGTTGATCGCCACAAGGCCCGGCTTGTGGCTAAAGGCTTCACCCAACGCCCGGCATTGATTACTATGAGACTTTCACCGTGGTTAAACCCACTACGAAGGCGTGTTGTTCTTAC